>MJUU01017275.1:91013-104645 GCA_002080025.1 Modiolus philippinarum | reverse complement strand
TGGCATTTCTTCCAACAAGTGGACCTGAGTTTACATCCCATCTGAAAGATGGGTTGTGTATTTATTAATCCCACACAAATACGGAATGGGTCCTATTTCTATATCCCGGGGTTCCCTCGTGGTCAACCCTGTTTAGGAGGGGTCATACCCCGCAACCCGGAGATACTAGGTCCTATTTCTATACCCCAGGGTTCCCTTGGGGGCGAACACAATTCGATATTAAGTTCTCAAGTTATCTTTCAGAAACCTTCCGGGGATGAACAGACAGATGGACGGACACACAACTGAGGGTATCACATAATATATATCCATTTTGGTGGCAGGGTATAAAACTGGTCACTGTTAGTTACTATACTTGTATAAGTCTACCAAAAATATTGTAGGACTAACAGGAAAGGTTAATCTGACTGCCAAATCAAATATTTTTGCAAACTATGCCTTACCTGAAATAGCCCTTTGCACTTTCCAAAAGGTTAGAGGCATATATTTTCAAATATTTTAACATAAAATTTATGATTTGCTTCCTGTTCAATTCTTATAAAATTCCTTTAAGACTTATGGCAACAATAAATGCATCTTTCAACACGAGTATACGTATATAAAGGTTTAAGATAACCAAAATGGGGTATGAATTAGAGATAAGTATAGTGAAAGTACCTCCACGCTGATCATAGATCAGAGATGTTATTGGCAGAACTAGTTAAGGGAGCATGGGTGTCAGAAAATTTGAAATTGGAAGGAAAACTCTTGCCTTTCGTTTAAAGAACAATGGAAGAAAAAAATATGGAAAATGTATGTGATTTTTTATATAAAAGTCGTCAAAATTTTGGCGGGAAACAGTTCTCTCTAGAGTTTTCCTTTATTTTCAATTAGCTGCTTACATTCCTTATAATATTTGAAAATTTAATTGGGAATTGATAAAATTTTGTACATTATCTATTCTATGATTAAGAAATTATAATCCATGTACAAAAATATTTAACTCTTTTTGAATGGACAAAACCAAAGGATGTTAAATGTTTTTGAAAACCGAAGCTCATAATGAGCGCTTTCTGCATGAGAGAACATATTAAGAATAACAAAATCATTTAGACACATATATGGGTGTAACTGAAATATAGTAAAATTTGTATGTCAGCTAGAAGTGAACTTAATATCTTTTTTAGTTTGCTCCATGCACATCATAATTTATATTTAAATTTGCCATCCATACCTTTGATTGGTGCTAATGTACCAACAGGTATACGATTTCCCTGAAGATCTGTCTGCATTGTTTTAGGTATTCTGTAGTCTCCCAATCCTCTCCGGGGATCTCCACCCCATTCCCATTCTGACTGGGGAATGACTGATCCAGGAGACCCTAGGAAGGAACCATCCAAATCTTTGAGGAAAGCTTTCTTTAGACCATCACAATCCATATCAACACAATCAGCAGAATTTATTTTGCTGAAATAAAAAAAAAATAGCAATTAATTATATTTTAAAATTTTGAAGGCATATTTGTAAAATTTCAAAATTTGACAATAGACACCTCAAAGAGAGCAATTTCTTGTTAAGGTTTTACACTGTGGAACTAAAAAGTAAATGCACATTTCATTTCAGTTCATTTTATTGAAAGTATTTAGAGAATGTTACTTAGGATATAATTTGTAGGAAAATAAATCTAAATTTGGAAGACATATACATGTTACATTATATACATTTTTTAGCAGTTACCATATTCCTGGTATTAAGCACCCAGGGCATTTAGAAATTTGAAAAGGGGGGACCTATTAAGTAGGACAAAAACCATGTTCCATAACGAAGCCCTTATAATGAAATTCTTCAATCTTTCATAAGTACACAATATAATCAATGTAAAAATGCTTCAATTATCCAAATCTTTGACAAACAGAAGAAAAGAATCAGGAGGATCAGTTGTTTGTACCGAAAAAAACAAAAAACATGATAACTCAATTGCTTATCATCGGAAACTCAAGACGCATATGCATGAGGAATTACTTAAAAAAAACAAACAAATCATTAGGTAAAACATGTGAAACATACAAAAATAATGGTTTCTACTTGGAATTTTGAGGGGCGCTTAAGGATTTCAACAGAAATTAAGTTGGGGGCACTTAATACGACGAATATGGTACATGTATAAAAGCAATGAAATGTTTGATCACAGCTGTTCTTACCCGACATTAGGACGGTGAATAAGAATCTTGTTGTCCTTGTTGACATTATTGAATGTTAATCCAGATGTTTTCATTGGATGTATCAGATCGTCATTCTTATTCATTGTTGCTATGGCAACATCATTGACAGAGCAAGGAGATGAAAATCCACTGAATGTCACATCTGCAATGATAAAATATAAATTGATGGTCTTCTCTTGCAAATACTTTGAGCCCCTGAAAATTTCCCTGACAAATTTGAGTGTGAAAAGAATAAACTTTGACAAATATGTTGTCATGGAGGTCGTATAAAAATGACAAAGAAGAATACAGAAAATGCATAGAATTATTATGGTGGATTTCCTGGCTCAATAACGTATTATATTTGCAATTCTTCAATGAACATACCAATATTCCTCAAGTAACACCTATAACAACTCCTTCAAAACTCCTATCTTTTCTTTGTCAATCAACCAATCAAGATTCTATAGAATTCTTTTGTATACCAATTTGTCATTACTGGAGTATCAAGGTAAACACCTTCAGGCAGTACAAATTGGTTTACAATAGAATTTCTATGGAATCTTGATTGGTTGATTGGAAAATAAAAGACAGGAGTTTAGGAGGACTTGTTATATGTGTTACTTCAGGAATATTGGTATGTTCATTGAAGAATTTCAAATATAATATGTTAAAGAGCCAGGAAACCCGCCATAATAGCATACCACGAAGAGGAGTCAAAGTCCTTGGCTACTATAAGAGAAAAACAAAAACAAATAATAACTAGATAAAAAAAGAAACAAAGACAAAGTGAACTCCATAAAAAATTCACAAGCTAAAGCATTCTTACAGGTTACTGAAACTGTTGTGTTTACACTCCACAGAGCAAAAGGCTCATATCTTCGGAATACAAATGACCTTTCTGTAGTATATAAAGCCAGATGATAGAAATGATTGATATACCATTATCAATCAGTTCTATCTGATTGGATTTTTTACTTCTTAAAGCTTAAAATTTTTAAATGGAAAGTTGATTTAATGTTTACAAACAAAAATCAAATTATATCACTGAAATATCAGACGAGCATTACATGATATGCTGCAATAATTTTTGCATTATTTCTAAGGGGTATAACTCAAGAAAAATCTTTATCTCTGCACCCAAACATGGTAGATTTTTGTGGCTTATACTATTCATACCAAAGAAGAAGACACTATGTGACTATGTTCAAAAGTTATGAATAAGAAACCTTCAGGGGAAGGAGGACTGACTTGCAGACATAAGAAATTAATATATATAGAAAAAAAAGAAAAATAAAAAAAAAAGAAGAAAAGAAACATTAAAAAAAATAAATTAAAAAAATGTGTCCATGGGACACGGATGCCCCGCCATACAGATATGTTAGCAAACAGGAAGTAGATGAGTGGAGGACTTGAAAAGGGGAGACACGGTACAACTCACCATACCAAATCTTCAAACCAAATATCAAATCATTCCTGCATACACAAGCTGAGAAATCTTTGACGAAAATTTCGGACATATATACAGATATACGTACGGACAAGGGTGAAACTTAATGCCCCCGTTGCCTAACGGCACTTAATGCCCCTGTTGCCCAACGGCAGTTAATGCCCCTGTCGCCTAACGACGGGGGCATAAAAATAGCTGCTCTACATTATCACATACCTTGTAACCTAGTCAGTCCTTTTATTGCTGGGTAATTCATGATGTTAGAAAATTTTTTCTCTGGAGCATTGTTGCCAGCTGATGCAAAGGTACCAAATGCCACACCAATTCTGCGTGAGAGGTCAAATGGCTTTCCATTACTGGACAATGCAATGTTTTCATCACTAGAATCCTTCTTATCTGTGGTACAATCAAATGATGAGGTTGTTCCTATTATGGTAGTATCTTTGATTGTTATCGTTTTGTCTGCGAAGGTATGAGACGCAGATGGTGGTCCAAGAACCATAGGGTAAATACCAAGTTGATTTTCGGCCAGGGTGATGTTTTCAATTACAACAGATGCTTCATTTTGGTAATAAATTCCATAATAGAAGCATTTAAGGGCAGTAAACCCTGATATTCTGTTACAACTATTTGGGTGCTCTTCTAATGGTAAATTTCCAAAACCAATCATTGATGAGCGGGCAACATTATCGGAATGCCAATCAGCTTGTGGTGTACTACAAGACTGCAACAGGATATTGTATGCCATTCTTTCTGATCCAGACACCCTGTTTCCTTCCAATATCAAATTTGTAGCTTCCAATGCTGAGATGGCACCATTATAACGGACATTCAGCGGCTCAGATCGGTCCTGATATGCACCTTCCCAAACCATTAATGTCACCATGTTTCTTCTGATCTGTGTATTATCTGAATTTGTTTGAATTGCTGTTGGAAAAAAAATAAAAAAAGAATAAAAATCTGCATTTTCCAATTGATGTCCATTTTATAATTTTAAGTAAAGTATCTTATGCCAAGGACGTATATTTAGAAGGATAAGCATCTCGTGATAATCTGGAAATATATCGAGAGGCGTGAGATTTTGTCACTTTGGGACCCTCTCTTTGCAGCCTTATAACAACTGAAATATAATAATGATGGTCACAAAAATTGTTCTACGAGTACAGTAGATGCTAAACTGCAGGAAAATATCAAGTTTATGAAATTCTGTTCACTATGTTTAAAGCCTTTAGTTCAAAATCCAGATGCATTTTACCGATGAAAACCGGAAGTTGAAAAAAATCAACGAAAATGTTTTGATATCAGATTTCAATCATGTGTATTGAAGAAACTACTTGCTGTAATGTTACGAAATTTACTCTACGGATGCAAAAATCATTCAGCTTTTAGGAAAGTATAATTTAATTAATATCCATAAAAGAATTTCTAAGTAGATATTAAGTAGGGTTACATACTTCCAGTACTCGAGTCGAGCACAAACTTTGATCAGGTTTTGTTCATGTGGGACTCAATCTACATGAGTTACAATTGAAAACAGCCGCTTAGCTTTAACCCTTTCCTTCATTTAGATGCCTTTTGACGCATTTAGGTCCCCCCTTTTCAGGGCAATAAGAGGATGTTTTTTTAAGCTGCAGGACAAGGGTATGGGCTTATTGAACAAAATATAAAGTGTGCCAAAAGATTGAGTGCATTTTTGCACATGGCTGCGGACTAAAAAGATATCTCAGGGAGTCCCAGAGGGGGATGTGCCCCCCCCTCTGTCCTGGGGGTTCAAAGAGGGTGCAAGCAACCTCACTGGTAGGCAAGGGTAGGACCATATATCCTTGCTAGATAGCCTAGCCTATAGCTAAAGATGTAAATTTTTGAATTTTGGTGACTTGCTGGGGGGTAGTGTGTTCTGCAGATTTGAAAAAAAAAATGAAACTTGACTTTTTGCCATCTCTCTCAACTCTGACTGTTGTATTTTATGTATCTTTTGTTTCATCAATATTATAATCATCTTGTTTTTAACAATCTCAGAGTCCTTGAACAAGGTATCTTGACCAACTGAACATGTCATATACCAGTAGTTAATAACATCAAATAAAAAATTTGTAGAAAGCAGAACCCCAATTGTTATTGACTTGATCTATTGATAAATGTAGTACAAAAATTTCGGGATATGACATAGGGTCCCATGAAATACAGAAACAAGAGGCTCTCAAGAGCCTGTATTGCTCACCTGGGCCGCGGCTGGCATATGCAGTTAAAATAATCCAAATGTTTTAAGGACATTATTTTAAAATTTGTTAATAGACATTGATGTTATATTATCTTAAGTTTAACTATATTCAAGACTGGCAGCTATTTTGGATTTGGGTGCAGTTCTACTATCACCTTTTGTGAAGGGGACCATTGAGTCTAATTTTGGTTCCAATTGACTAAATATTTTCAGAGGAGAACATCTTTAAGTGCTTTACGATAGGCTTCCGATAGGTTAAACTATGTTCCCCACAGGGGCCGTCTTGAATACGATGCAGACAAGCCAGGCAAATTTTTCAAAAGGGAACAACTATGGCCCGTTGTGACCAAGTATGTTTTCATTATTGGCCAAATAATTTCAGGAGAAGATCTTTTAATGTTTTCCCAATGGGTCAAATGTTAAATCTGTTCCCCGCTGGCAGCCATCTTGCATAAAGCAAAAACTTGAAAAACAACTCTTTTGCAGGGCGGCAACCTAAAGACTATTGTGGCCAAGTTTGGTTCCAATTGGCTGAAAAGTTTCAGAGAAGATCTTTGAATGTATTTACCATAGGGTCCAATGTTAAAACTATGATCCCCGCTGGCGGCCATTTTGGATATAGCGCGGATCTGAAAAACAACTTTTTTGCAGGGGACCATCTAAGGACTATTGTGCCAAGTTTGGTTTGAATTGGCCCAGTAGTTTCAGAGGAGAAGATCTTTGAAAGTGTTTTCCCATTGGGTCCAATGTTAAAACTACGATCCCGCTGGTGGCCATATTGGATATAGTGCGGATCTAAAAAACAGCTTTTCTGAAGGGGACCATCTGAGGACTATTGTAGCCAAGTTTGGTTTTAATTGGCCCAGTAGTTTCAGAGGAGAAGATCTTTGAAAGTATTTTCCCATAGGGTCCAATGGTTAAACAATGATCCCTGCTGGTGGCCATCTTGGATATAGCGCGGATCTGAAAAACAACTTTTTGCAGGGGACCATCTAAGGACTATTGTAAACAAGTTTGGTTTTAATTGGCCAAGTAGTTTCAGAAAAGAAGATCTTTGAAAGTATTTTCCAATAGGGTCCAGTGTTAAAACTATGATCCCCGCTGGCAGCCATCTTGGATATAGTGCGGATCTGAAAAACAACTTTTTTGAAGGGGACCATCTAAGGACTATTGTGGCCAAGTAGTTTCAGAGTAGAAGATCTCTGAAAGTATTTCCCCATAGGGTCCAATGTTAAAACTATGATCCCCGCTGGCGGCCATCTTGGATATCGCGCAGATCTGAAAAACAACCTTTTTGAAGGGGACCATCTAAGGACTATTGTGGCCAAGTTTGGTTTCAATTGGCCCAGTAGTTTCAGAGGAGAAGATCTTTGAATGAAAAGTTTACCCCGTACGGACGGACGACGGACGAAAAGTGATGGCAAAGGCTCACCCTGGCTATAGCCAGGTGAGCTAAAATTCTACGAAAGCCAAAGTGATGCATAGGGCAATATTTGCTACTGATCAGTTCTTTTACAAAACTAGAAAAACTGTGAGCAGAGCTCATAAAAAACATACCCCCACTCTCCCATCTGACTCAAGATGTAAAATAATCACCCCAAAAAATTCAAGTCAAATCTAATTTTTAAATAGATGGTGCACAATGGTAATATGCACTGAACATTCTGTGAAAGTTTCATTGAATTTCACCAGGTGGTCTAGGAGTTGTCGCCATAAAGTATGTACCCTATGGCGGACAGAATAACAAACGGACATACAAACGGACGAACAACACCATGATCATTATATAAGAAAATATAATGTTACAATGTTCTTTAAATAAGCTTCAATATACATGGATTAACAAATAATCAATTATTTCTTAATTAGTCATTTTTCTTCACAATCATTAAATATCAGGATAAAAAATCAGACTTACAAAACCAAACACAATGATGTATAACATTATCTTCAATTGGCATGTTCTGTGCATTATATACTCCTATGGCTGGTGAAAATCCATGGTGGAAAGCATTGTTTCTAACATAGGATGGCCTAATGTTGGTTACTGCTCCAGAGTCCATGAATGCCACAGCATAACGAGGATCATATGATTCTATATATCCTTCTTGTCCCATGTGGTAGAACTCAACGTTGGAAATTCTTGCAAAGCCTGATGATAAAAAAAATTATAAGTGTTAACCTGGTTTCTCTAATTATGTGAAGTTTTAACTGGTTCTGATCCGTAAGATAAATTTTCATATTCGACATGTGTTTAAAAAAGCCCATTGCTATTTCCCTCCAAATCTATTCAGAATACAATTCTCGATGTTACCGTAACCAATTATCATTGGAGAAAAAGATTACACCACTTTATCCTGATGTTTACCATATTTTATCCACCTTCCATTGTTTAATTTAAAATCTTAAATGCTCCGCAAGCCTCGCAATTAAAATTTTAAAATTTGACTATCTGTAGTGGATAAAATATAGTAATGTAGGGGATCTTGTGATGTAATTTATATTTAAAAAATAAAGTATTTTCTATCAAAACATGTAAGAGTAAAGTAGATAAATAACATACCCTGTTGGTGCCTAGTCCTTCCCAGCTCAATATCCCACTAATGTTTCACCTTTTTAACAGTAAAATAAACTTAACTATCCCAATAAATGTATGAAATTAGATACCAAAAGCTTGGGGCATTCTGTAAAATGTCAGAAATTGCAAACTTTCACGATACATGAAAGCAGACTTGTCTCCATTTACAAGTCATGATTCTGATGTCATGTAGTGGCATACAAAACATTCTAATATGACGTCCTTTAATCACCTTGTGTCCATAACCGTGGTAAAATCCGCATATACTCGTGGGTATTGTCATGACAATCGGCCGTATTTTTGATAACATCATAGACAGTTTGACAACAGTTTTTGCAGCGTCATAGAACAAAACGTCATACTTTAGGGGGCAAAATGGCTGTTTCATCTATGAATACAAAGACAAATTCATTTCTTCTATACCCTGTAAGTGTCATATTAGAATAGAAATAATTCACAGGAGCGTGAATATATGTTGATTTTACCACGATTTTGCCCTTTAAGCCTATTTTACCCCTCCCATATGCTCTGGGTAAAACATTTGCCATAAAGGGCCAAAGCGTGGTGAAATCGCCATATATTCATGCTTCCGTGAATTATTTCTTAATTTTTCCATGCAATGACAGCAGTATGATTGCTCCAGCATCAGTCATATGATGTCCCAGTGAACAGAATTAAAGGGAACAGGTTGCTAAAAACAAAAACACAATGAACCAGCACCCAACCCCAAAATTCCCCAAAACCCCACCCACCCCTTTGCCCCACTTCAAACTATTAATTCCATAAAAAAAAAGCTAACCTCTGCCATGGGAACTCTCTCCAACCAATATACGACCTCCAAATGACTGTGTATATAAATCAGCGTAGTCAGCACCTTCTATCTTTATATTCCTTGTCAACAAACCAACTTCTGCTACAATGGCTACATTACTGTCAACATGGGCTGAAATTACAAACAGATAGGTTTAAAGTGAAATAAAAAACATTTTAATACGGATTTCAATATTTTCAATCTGCATCAAAAACTGTCCATGAAATGTACATTACTTATCAAATTTTGTCACGTCTTGTAAGCAATCCACAGAATATTCATATTTTTCAAAGGTAATTACAGTGATGTCTAATTAGACACACAATGTGTGATTGTCTTCTGTTGGTCTTTTTGTCGGGCAACGGATGACAGCGATTGTAAAAACACTTTACAAGTTAATTTCATATTTGTTGACGATCCTGCATCCAAGGGTCCCAAATGTGACTTTTTCATCCTGTTAATATTTAGTATTTTAATATCCAACACATTTCTATGGTCCCAATGTCTATTGCATTAGGAGGGTTCTATTAAACTTTTAAATGCTACTCCTAAACAAATCTATTTTCATAATCAAGAAATGACCCTTTTGAGTCTCAATACATCCTTTCATAAAATATTTAATACAGGAGTTTGTCTTTTACAACAGTGGGGAGTTGGTAAAACAATTCCCATTGTTTGAGATGTATGCTCTTTATTTTTCTTAGATATGGTGTACTTNTTTAAAGTGAAATTGTCAACAAACCAACTTCTGCTACAATGGCTACATTACTGTCAACATGGGCTGAAATTACAAACAGATAAGTTTAAAGTGAAATTGTCAACAAACCAACTTCTGCTACAATGGCTACATAACTGTCAACATGGGCTGAAATTACAAACAGATAGGTTTAAAGTGAAATAAAAATCATTTTAATATGGATTTCAATATTTTCAATCTGCATCAAAAACTGTCCATGAAATGTACATTACTTATCAAATTTTGTCACGTCTTGTAAGCAATCCACAGAATATTCATATTTTTCAAAGGTAATTACAGTGATGTCTAATTATACACACAATGTGTGATTGTCTTCTGTTGGTCTTTTTGTCGGGCAATGGATGACAGCGATTGTAAAAACACTTTACAAGTTAATTTCATATTTGTTGACGATCCTGCATCCAAGGGTCCCAAATGTGACTTTTTCATCCTGTTAATATTTAGTATTTTAATATCCAACACATTTCTATGGTCCCAATGTGTATTGCATTAGGAGGGTTCTATTAAACTTTTAAACAAATCTGTAACTTATTGATGTAATCAATGTTATTTCAATGTTAACTGAGCACGCTCACTACAACACCAAAGAACATTAAGAAAAAGACTAAAGCCTGCCATACACATGATAACTTTTGTGAAAATATCAAAACATGTCAAGTTTGCTTATATAATTGACAATAGAAACAAAGTCACAAGAGTTCTTTGGATGTCGAATGCTACTCCTAAACAAATCTATTTTCATAATCAAGAAATGACCCTTTTGAGTCTCAATACATCCTTTCATAAAATATTTAATACAGGAGTTTGTCTTTTACAGCAGTGGGGAGTTGGTAAAACAATTCCCATTGTTTGAGATGTATGCTCTTTATTTTTCTTAGATATGGTGTACTTGTGCATGAGATTATATCTCATGTGTACACTTTATTTTGAACTATTATCTAAATTTATGTAAATTCTAAAACCTAAGGTTTAACTTCCTCCATCGTAGTTTTGTCCTTAGCTATATTTGATTATTCGGATTTCGTTTGATTTTTTTGCATTTTAAACATTTATTGAAATTGTGGATTTCCAATGTTTGGGTTCTAGTGCTGCTGATGAGGAATTAATTTCCGAAATGGCCATACAGCTCATTAAAATTAATTGCAGTTTGAGTAAACATATGTCTTATGGTCTCATGTTCATTTACTCCATATCTTTTCATAAAATATGTATATAATTAAGTCATAGTAAAATAATTGATCTATTTTAACTTTGAGATTAAAAGTGTTGGGTTAGGCCATATAAAAATAATGATTTGATTCTCAGGCCCTTTTTCAGAAAAAATGATGAGGCAGGGTGGGAGAAGATTTTTATTTTTATTGGATCAAAATCATGATGAGGCATCTTTTTACATTGCTGAAATGCCCAAAAAATAATGAGGCAGGTGATCTTATTTTTTTTTTCATTTGAAACTTAAACAAAAAGTTGAAATCAGTTTCCAGAAAAGAGACGAGGCAGGGGCCTGAGAAGCTATTGTATTTTTTATTTTGCCTTATTAGCCTGAAACCTGACAAAATTTAAATCAATGTTTTATTTCCGCTTGATTTGCAAAGAAAAAACATCTTGAAAAATTATTGTAAAACATGTCCTTTTCAATTATATAGCAAACAATAATTAGTCAATTTGGTCAAAATAAATTTCCTTTAATTCACATGCAGTCATTATTTGGGAAAATAAGTGTCCTGAAAATTAGCAAAATGAACAGTAATTATTCAATGACGAAAAGTAAACAATTACTAACCTAAATGTCTATAACCAACTGTGTCATTCAATGTCAAGACAGACAGACTTCCAGACCTTGAAATGGCAGTGATTTTGAATGTTTCAGTCTCCCAAACTTTATATCCTGTTGGTGCTATAACGATTTCATTTCCAACTTCCCAATCAACCAGACCGTTAACAGTAATGGTTGTTTCCCCTTCTGTTACAGTGGTGTTCAACGTTGTCCATGGTGTATTGATTTGTTTACCGTGAAGGTCCAATCCACCAAAGGCACCTAGAATCAATAATAAAGAATTTATAAAATTATTTGTAGCTACGATAGTTATAAATCAACTAGATGTACAAAACTTAGTAACTGAAACCATTTTATAAGAATAATCATCATAAGCAAGCAGTTTGTAATAAGTACTTAAAACATTAAAATCATTTGAAAAGGGTTATATTCAAATTATTTAAAATGATCTTCACTGAAAACTAAGGTTACCACTACTGTTTGTGATAAGACTAGCATGTCAAGCTTGAGTACCAGAGAACATCACTGTTTTAATTCCTAGTCAGGCATTTGCTATTTAAAGAAAAAAATCTAGTATTTCCTTATATGCAAAAATCATGAATTCATATGGAATTTGAAAAAAAATTCAGACTCTCCCAAATGACAATTTGATCATATATATATAAATAACCATGATAAACAAAGACGTTAAATTCAATTCAAAAAGAAAGAGAAATGTTGTAAAAGAAGCTCAGACTTACCAATGACCTTTGATCCAATAGCAGTATTATCTATAGGAATAAAGTATTCTGGAGTCTGCCAAGTTCCTTGTAACAAGATATGGACATTTCCCAAGAATGGACGATCTTCCCAACCAATAATTAATCTACCACCAAGTATGACAATGTACGATGTGTTGATAACAAAGTCTCTGTATCCAGTTGTTGCATTTCCATGATCGAGTTCCAACACACCATAAATAATTAGTTCTGCCAGAGGAGGTATAACTGTGTCTCCAACACGCCACTGATCTGAAAAGAAAAAGAAACTATTATAACTTTCTGAATCAACAAAGCCCTAAAATTTCAATAAGTTTGAAATTTTCCCTGAAAAGGGGCCCCTCCACATAAACCTCATATTAACCTTTTAGCCAATAAAATACGGTATGTCTATTTTTACAATCTATGTCTGATCAGCACAGATAACATCAAAAACAAAAATATGAAATTTCTTGAGACTATCATTTAAACCCTGTTTAAATTTTTTTTTTATTTAGAAATTTTACTTTAAAATGTATAAATAGTCCACTAATAATTGTAATTTCATCATTACACTTCACTGCAAAGTCTCTTCAAATTTTTTAATTTTTTTCTGGTTAATAAAGGGCATTTAGCCCTTTTACCTCTACAGACACTGCTTGATAAGACTTAATACATTAATAATGCAAATCAGCTTGGTTTTTGACATTAGGTTATACCAAATCCCAAACTTATGAAATGTGACATTTCCTTTTGATGCCCTTCCATTGATCGCACCTATTATCATATCAGTGCTTACCATTCTTTAATTTGCCAGTTCATACTGTTTATCCAAGTTAATTCCTTAATCCCATTTTTATACCCCGCCACACTTAGTGGCGTGGTATTATGTGATACCCTCAGTCGTGTGTCTGTCCGTCCGTCTGTCCGTCCGTCCGTCTGTCCATCCGTCCGTCCGTCCCCCGAAGGTTTCCAACTGATAACTTTTGAACGGAACAACATACAGTCTTCAAACTTGGTATGTAGCTTGTTCACCACAAAACACAGGTCGAGTTCGAATATGGGTTCAGAGGTCCAAGGGGTTCTGGAGTTATGCCCCTTGATACTTCGAAATTTTGTGAAAC
>MJUU01017275.1:68873-90923 GCA_002080025.1 Modiolus philippinarum | reverse complement strand
AATAACCCTGCAAAATATTGAATTAATATTGAATCAAATAAGCTAAACTAACTAAATTGATGCAAATTACCTGTTTCGATGGTTACACTATCACCAGCCACTGGCAGAGTATCGTTGGTCCAAGTACTGGCATTTGACCAGAAAATTGCATTGTCTGGTCTGGTGGTCGGTGGTGGCAGGGTACTTGGATCTGGTGGTACAACACAATCTTCATAAAAACATTTATAAGACCTGAAGTTTAGGTTAAGGGAGGTACCAATATCGGCATTTCCTGCTGCTCTTTTCTTCCTTTTTCCAACAACAGATCTCTCCCTGTTTGACACTGTAAGCAAACAGATTAACATGAAAGTAATACAGAAGTAAATGGTGCGATCTTTAGCCTGTGTTTATTAATTTGATCCAACAAAATGACATGAATTTTGTTTATGAATGACCCTTTGATATCATGGAACATTGTAATGCCGTATTTCTCATTTGTGGTAGAAGTTGTGTGAACTAGTGTGGAGTAAAAACAAATATCAGACAAAAGTTTAAAAAGTCTCCTAAGAGATATCAAAGATTATATAAAATAACTAGTAACCAAATAAAAAGTCTCGCCTCTGAGACTTCGTCACAGGGTGAGAAAAAAACTGCATCAAAATCAGAATAAATAAAAATTTAAAAAAAACTTCTTTTTATGGCAATGCACTTGGGTTAAAATTATTTCAGAATTGGTCAGCCAGAACTCAAGGTATTGCACTGAAACAAAGTGTCTACAGACAGCTCTGAAAATGCCAATGGCACAGCCCCTGAAAACCAGTATCATACCAATTTATACAATCTCAAAATGTTTTTGCAGTCATAAACAATTTTTTTT
Organism: Modiolus philippinarum; assembly: GCA_002080025.1. Taxonomy (NCBI): domain Eukaryota; kingdom Metazoa; phylum Mollusca; class Bivalvia; order Mytilida; family Modiolidae; genus Modiolus; species Modiolus philippinarum. Next base: position 90,067 of record MJUU01017275.1, on the reverse strand, counting down.
TAATCTATAGTGACCATACATACCAATATAACTTATTCTCTGTGTTGTAGAATTGAATGACCAGTCCCCATGGTAATCTACAAGTCCGTCCAATGGTGTCAGTGTTTCATTTACACAGATACCCTGACCTAACAATACACAATCAGGTCTCTGTACAGTCTTCATGCTGAAGATCACAAAATCGTCTCCCTGGAAATAATAATTAATGTCTCTGTCAGTTTTTATGTACTTATGACTGGCTACTGTAAACACTGAATTCTGTGCTGTCTGATTTAGGGATGTGATCTGGTAACAGGAAGTCCCGCGAAAAAAAACCCGGAGCAACAAAGAAATCAGAAGTAGAACATAATCTATGAAAGTGGATTAAAAAACAACCTGATCTGCAGAAATCTGCAATTCGCTAAAATATCACATTACTATTAATCCTTTAATTTCTGTCCACAAAGGAATTTAAGGGTACAATTTAATACAGTTTCTAGAAAATTAGTGTTTATAACCCACTCATGTAAGGATTAAAAAGTTCAAAACACATCAAAATTCTTTTGATTAGAAAAAGATTGAGATAAACAATTTGTTCAAAACTCTAGCCAATAAATTCATCAAATAAACATACCTCCATTAAACCAAGGGTACCATCAAAACTCATATTGGTCATGTGCTCAGCATTCTCAAACTCTAGAACATATGATTGGCGGACTGGGAAAGTTACCATCCAGCCTCGTGGATGAGTCATACGCTTCTTCTGGTAATTGCCTTTGGATTGTCCATACTGATTTTCAATCAAAACACTTTTGTACTGGATTGATGTTGGACTTATGTTGTTGAATGACAATCTAAGGAAATTTAGACCTGCTGGGCAAACACTAGCAGGAACACCATGAGAAAATCCTTCAAAATGTGTGCAAGATGGTGGCAAAGTATCAGTGGTGGGAGTAACTGTGGCATTTACTATGCCAGTCAGTGTGCCATCAACATCTTTAATCAAGCCTTCGAATTCCCATCTAAAAAATCCACGGTTATTGCTTCCAACATTAGTGAATTTGAGATTTTTGGTATGGTACAAGAAACCTCCATTCTCTGGTCCACTAGTGCCATCAATGGTCGTAAAACTGAAAGCTTTACAACCATTTTCATTGAAGTTGGCAAATTCCGTTCCATCAACCATAAATCGATAATAATATGGAAGGACAATACCAGCATTTGTACAACCATGTACATTATTGGACAGTGCAGGAGATCTACCAACAATTAGTCCATTTTTAAATAACGGTCCGTTTTGTGTATAGAATTCACCCTCTAAACTTTTCTTCTGTTCATAGCCAGCAAGTTTATTATTTACCAGAATAAAGTCATGAAATTGTACTGCTCCTGTGTTGACTGATTCACCTCCTTTTTCACAATTCCATGCATAAAGGCTCTCGTATACTGCTGGAGTTGGTGTCTGAGAGCCGCAAAGACCATTTTCTCTTGGTAAAAAGGTCTCAAATATCCATAAGCCAAACCATCCGAAGGAATGGGCTGAATTGTTCCTAAATGTACCCATTAATCCAATCTGTGGACAAACTGTATCAGTACGTGAAGGTCCCTCTGGATGTGGATGCATTCTGTACCAGAATCCAAAATGGCTGCCACCTGCTGCAGCATTGTTTTGAATGGTGTTATTAGGATTTGTTACCCAGAACGAGGCTGGTGTCACATCATCATTCAAAAGACTTGAACTCTCCCGTACAAATACAGCCAAGTTATACTGAACTCTATTTCCTGTTTCAATACCATCTTCTAAGAAGAAAGCTCCGCCCATTACATTGTAAATGACGTTATTTTCAACTAGAGTGTTGTAGGTTCCGTGAATGTTTACTGCTCTGTTGAATGTTTCGTGGAGTGCACAGCCCTTGATATAAGAGGACGACATAACACCACCAAGATGGAAATGGAAGGGATAGCGACCAAGACGGAAGGCTTGTCCAGCATAATTAAATTCTACATAGGAAACTCGACCAATGGCTAGATCTTTGTTTGGCTCAGGTGGATGTAACATGACTTGTATACCAAACTGGTCACTTCCAATCTCCTCTCCAAATCTTCCTTGGAAACATGTCTGGGTAGCAAATTCACCTACAAATACAAAACATATCAATCAATGACAGTTGAATTCACCTACAAATACAAAACATTTTAATCAATGACAGTTGAATTCACCTACAAATACAAAACTTTATATCAATGACAGTTGAATTCACCTATAAATACAAAACACTTCCAATCAATGACAGTTGAATTCACCTACAAATACAAAACTTTATATCAATGACAGTTGAATTCACCTACAGAAGGCAAATGGATCAACTCACCAACAAATCATGTTTATTAGTACAGTCGAAATTTGATGGATCAAACACACTCGGGACAGATAAAACCAGTTCAAGCTAGAGAGTGTTTGAGCTATTCAGGTCCAACAGTGTCTGAATTCAAACAAAAGGTCAAGACATCCAGAGTGTTTGTGTTATTGTAGTTTGAGCCATTGAAGTTCAATTGTATTATGCTTGTGTGTTTAGAGGGTGTGTTGATCTTTGGTCTTCCATCTTCGGATGTTCTCTTTTTGCCATGTTTGTGGACTTTGTTTTATGTAATGTACTTGTGTATTGTTGCTTTGATATTTAATAAATAGATTATTGTAAGCAATCTCTATGCCAATTAGAACATGGGCAGACCTTATATTTGTCAATATTTTATACCAAGCGATAGTGAGGTATAAAATTAAGACAAATAAAAGGTCTGACCATGTTCTAATTCGCATAGGGCCCAATTCGAATAATCTATTTCAATTCTAATATATTTATCAAGCGTTTTTAACATTCGAAGCGGCTCTTAGAGGGCAATATTGGGTTTGACACTAGAATTAAAATATGACGGAAAACTGCATCCAAACTCACATAAATGGACATAGAGAAATCTATATTCGTTATTTCATTAAAACAAGTTGCTCATAAGCTTATGAATTAATACAAATAGTCTATTGTAAAAATATAAAATACGGATATTTTAAAATCGAAGTGTGTATAAATATGAGATGGTCAAATTTAAAATGTATATGACTGCTTAGTTATCTTATATTTGAAGCCAAAAAAAAAGAAAAGAAAAGGAATATAACTCATATTTTTAATTTCATTAACATTAAAATTTATTTTTTTATATCTAAATTGTAGAGCATGATATGCAACATAGATAAGATTTCATAACAACAACACATTTGTTGCTAGGTTACGGTTCTGTCAATTTCAGTTCGGAGTCTTAAATTTAGTAACTGTTGTAAATTTCTATCATTGTCATTATTTGATGCAACTTTTGGGTGATTCATTATTTAAAACTTTATTTATGTACGAATAATGAGTGAATAAAACATGAAACTGTACATTACGAATGTCCTTTTGTAAAAAATATACGCAACTGTTAAAAAATATTGTTGGAATTAGAACATAGCTTTGTTTCCAAAGCCAAAGAAGAGAGTCATATTAGAATCTTCTGTCGTTATCCTAATCTTAAGTAAGGTAATTGATGGTTAAGCAAATACATCTTTTGTGTGAAATAACGAAAACATCAATGGTAAACTGAAGAAGAAACCATTAGTAAAACTGAATAGCATTTGTGAGCTCTAATAGCAGAATGTTTACTAACTATGTAAAGTCCCATACTTTGCCTGAAACCTATTTTTACCTTAATACCGATACTATCCTAAAATGAACTAGTTACACTAGATAAAACAGTGCAAACAGCAAAAAGATAAAACAGTGCAAACAGCAAAAACTTTAAAAACTTCAAAATTTCAACCAATATCATTTACCTGTATTAAATCCATCTGGACATGCTTCAATGACTTCAGTCCACTGTCGGTCCCTTTCACCGCGTAGTACAATATTACGGGTCAACAGTCCCACTTCAGCCCTATATTCTAAGTTATATCCACCGATTGTCTCTGACACTCCAAGATGTTCATAATCCAATGGCTCTGTTAAGGTAATGGTCTTTTTGTCTCCGGCAACAGAGGCAATGGTGCGCACCTCATTCTCCCTTTGAGAATGGTGATGACTTGTTGAGGCTATGACAATTTGATCGTCTGCTTTCCAAGTGACCTCTGCCTGAACTTTAATTTGATTACTGCCTGCTGTTGCTGTCTGGTCAAGTCTTGTCCACACAACAGGCACTGGCTGACCTATAAAGTTTGATGTTTACAATATTCGTTACAATTAGGCTTCAACTTAAATGTTGATGCAGATTCTTAAAGTGTATGAAATTATAATGATAACGTACCAAACTCTTATATTGATACATTTGTATTTGAAAACACATTTTCTTACCATATTTTTGACTGTATTGAAATTTCTCACAAGACTTTTACATAAAAGTAAAAATTTAAATGGAAAAGAATATTTAATTCTTCCATATTCAGGACATGTATCATGTGTGAAATTAAGGTGTATTACTAGTCATTTTTGCCCATTTTTATAAAATATTTGAGCCCTCACTTTCTTTTCAAATTTCATTAAACACAACCCCAAAAAGACTTCATATTCATTCTCATCAGATTAAAGGTTTAAATTCTGAATGAAAAGTCGATGGAAAACATAGAGAGGTTTGGTGTACAAATTTTCAAAGGCCTGTAACACAAAAATGAGTATAGTTGCCTAATGATATTTCTATTACAATTCACTATCGTGTTCTAACTGACAGAAACTTCAATTTAAATTTTCTTAAAATTCTAAGCATGAGAAAAAAAGACATAAAAACACAAATTTATTCAAGAAAGGGACACAAACAAAAATGAAAGAGCCAAAATATTACATAATTCTTCTTGAAGGTTTCATTCATAATTTGAATGCATAAAACATCTTGACAAACTCATCTCTGGCCAGGTACTTTTTTTTTCTAATAAAACAATTAAAATACATACCATGTAAATCTAAGATACCCTCTCTGACAGCTATTGAGTTAGTTCCATATATAGGTAATTCTTTGGTGCGTAAATGTGCAGTTCCAGTTATGATAGCCTTATGTTGGAATGGCTGTGATTCTGTACCAATCTGTAATAAATTTATATTTCCTTGTATTGGCTTTAATTCATTCATATTTATACTGTTCAATTTCCAATAAACAAACTAATTTTGATTACACAAGAATTGCTGGAAAAAAATGATCAATCACTAATAATACATATTGTAGTTAAAATCATCTTTCACCCAAAACCCACCCATTTTTAATTTTACAATTGAATAGGAATTTAGCAATTATTGTGTTGTTTCCCAAAAATATATTATTCTTAGCTCAACGTGATGATTTAATGATATAGCCGAAGGTTAAAAGACAGAACTCTAAAAAATTACTTGAAGGTTGGTTTTAATTATATCCATAAATATATTCTAAACTTCTAGGTAACTTAGATGAAAATGATTTTAATTCTTTTTCAAATCAATGCTTAAAAAAAAAATGCTAAAAAATAGTAATGGTGTATTACATGATACCTTGCCATGTTTCACATAACTTCAAAGTATCAAGAGGCATCATTCCAGAACCCTTGTACATCTAAACCCAAATTTCAACTTGACCTGAGTTTTATGATGTACAAATTTCATACAATGTTTGAAGACTGTATGTTATTCTGTTTACAAGTTATCAGTTGGAAACCCTCAGGGGACAGACAAAGGGACAGACACACAACTAAAGGTTTCACATAACGCCTGGCCACCAGGTTCAACTACCTTAAACTTTAATAATGACTTACCTGAAGTTTGCCGCCTTCTACAATTAGAATGTTGTCAGCAAACAACTCTACGTCGGCTTCATCAAAGATCAGTTCTCCACCTGGTAAATAGTTATAAGTAATTTAATTTTGTTTTAAGAAAGTCATTTGTAATGTATTATAAATATTTAAGATATGAAATTAAGTGCCATCAATGCATTTGTTTTTTCAACAAAAAAACTAACTCTTCAATGCAAGAACATAATTTCATTACAGTTTCATTTCAATAAACTTTCTTGTTTTTATCAGTTTGTATCTTTTCTTTTTTAGGCACCTTAAATACATTTAGCTCACATTGTGGATGTGTCTTTTGTTCAAATTAATGATTTGTTGCAGAATAACGTTTTTGTAGTTGTTTATTTCATGTCGCAAACCATAACAAAAAAATAATGAAAAATGTTCACTTCAAGTATAGAGATACATATTCTACAGTGCACTATTCATCATGGGCATTTTATTTTTAGTTTTTTCATTGCTGTTATACTACAAATTGTATGCAGCAACAAATCAATGTATTTTTAACATTACATCAAAGAAAACATATAATATAACAGGTTGAAGGGACACTGCATCGTGGTAGGGTGCCCAGTGTTATCTTGATAACTATATCAATACTAACCTTTGATAAGAACCATCTTAAGACGGTTTGTATTCTGGTCCAATAAAATCACATTTCCTTTAGGAATGACGACTAATGACCCATTTTCTGGTGGACTTCCACCTCCCCATGTAAAGGGAGAGGACCATACATCTACATAATAAAATTCTGCATTGGTCTGAAAAGTAAAACAATTTCTCTTAACACAAAGATGTGTAGTAAATTTAAAAAGTTTAAACAAAGAATCAAAATCTTTTAGTGGTGCACATTTGATATCAGGCCAATTTCCTGCCCTATCAAAAGGAAAAAGACAAAGGCAAAAAATGAGTGATTGTGAGAACATTAAAATCTCCTTACAGTAATTCATTATATAGATAGAAGTGATTCACAGATTTTTCCCAGTTATATACATGTCCTACTGTCACTGGTGAAAATAAAAAAATTCTTGTCACTGCAGGAAGTGACATCACAATATCTCATCAATTTCATTGTCAATAAACAACTGAAGCATCGACATGAAAAAATAATCTTCATAAAGTTGCTTTTAAAATATTTGTTTTGATTAGAAAACTATATGACAAAATGCATAACTAATCAACTGCGATGAATAAGCTCCGCAACTTGTTTCATTCTTCTGCAATGTTTGGGACTTGGTTATACTAGTATAAGTACCTGATCAGCGATTCCATTTCCATTAATTTCTACTTTGACATTAGTTTTCTGTGAAGGTGTATGTTGGCCTGTTATACAGACAATCTCAGTATTAGATACAGTACTAACAGTACAGGCAGTTCCAGCAATTGTTACAGATGTTTGTGCTTTGTTGTTTCTGAAAAATTGACAAAAAAATAATTTTCTTCTTTGCTGCTAAAATGTCCTCAAACAGTTTAGAAATCCTCCACACAAAGTATAAAAATTTTTATTTCAATGAGTTACATTAAAAATTCTATGATTTCTATTTTATAAGTTACAATTTATTCCTTCAATAATTTTCTTTTTATTTAGAAATGTGTTTTTCCTCAACATTAAGCTTTATACTATAATCTTTTTCAGCATATTCTTGAAAGTTGATCTTTTTTTTAATTTTTGTCCTCAAGACCCCTCTTACTAATCCTTGACATACTACTGGACTCCTTACCCAAATCCACTTCCTGAAATAGTCAGAGTTGTACCTCCTCCTGTTCCACCACGGGCTGGGTTCAGGCCAGTTATTGTTGGGGTAAGACTCTGATCGTATGTATAACCACCAGCTAAAGTCTGTGTAGCTCCATTTACTGTGGCAACCACATCACATGCTTGTGTCCCGACTACTGAACCTGTAGAAAAATCATATGAAAAACATTTCAGACTTTTGGTTGTTTCATTAGGTAGTAATTTTTAATTCAATATTTAATTCAATAACAGGCCAAATAATGTTTGAATTAAGTTTCCCAAGGTCCCTTTCTCATCTGTTTTCATCATAATCAACATGCCCTCATAAGGTTTTATTGCTCCATTATTCACATACATCTCCCTCACTTCTTTCCCTCTTTATAATAAATAAAAGTTGCCCCTGTCTCAATTCACGACAGAAAAATTAAGTTCAGAAAAGCCCCATTTTTTCATTTTATTTCAGAAAACTTGTTCATGGAACAAAGAATTTTATTTGCCTTCTCTGTTATCATGCCTTCTCTGTTATCATAAAGTGATTCAGATCATTGTATTACTGAAAGATTGTAAATATTACTGAATTGACAAGAATCAAAAGAAAACATATATGTAGCTATACAGACTACATTTAATACAATTGAAAATGTTATTGATAACAGATGCGTATAGCTTCAGATTACAATTACAATGCCATAGTACAATCAATTGGCTTTTCACAGACTAAAGAATTGTGGGAAAAGTAAATTATAAATTTTGGTGTATGAATAATCGATTTCCACTAATGATGTTACATTTATTTAGCTCTGAGCCAATCAAAATATTTTGGTGTATGCCCTTTCAATAATGCATTAGTCTTTGAAATGGTGACTTCCTACGGACTACAACAGCCATATTATCAAGCCTTGATAACCTTTGATAACAACTAAGCTTGTTATTCTATAACCAGAAGTAAACTTATCAAAGCTGATTGTATCTACAGATAATGACAGTTATTACATCATGATTATCATGATTATGAAAGCTATTAAATCATGATTATGACAGCTATTACATCATGATTATGACAGCTATTACATCATGATTATGACAGTTATAACATAAAAATTATGACAGCTATTACATCATGCTTTATCATTGTAAACTTACTTGCTGCTGCGGGTGTTACACATACATATTGTGAAGCTGTCTGACTGGTGCTGTCCTCTTTAACACAAGTCTGTCCACAGATAGTAACAGCTGTAGTACTATCAAATCCAGATCCCGTTACAGTGACTGTCTGTCCTCCCGCAGAACTTCCTGTAATTATGTTTTTGAACAAAATCATGATGAATACAAAGAAAGATGGAAACCAATTTACCACCTGTGTTACCTGTACTTCAAAAGGGTTATATGTACTTTTTTGCTTAGTAAACCTCTTGATAAGTTAAATCAAACTTTCAAGTAACTTTCAAAACTATTTAGAATAAAGTAAAAATAAATATTGACTTTGTTTCAACTTAAACACATCATCCAAAATGTTGCAGAACATGTATTAGGTGTGAAAAGAATATGATTAAACCCAATTCTAAATAAAATTTCATTCATATGTAGTTTATAAAGTATTAATATAAAAAAAAAACTTGCATTTTATATAATTAGCTAATATTTTTTGTTTTCAAAAATTCCTTGTTTTAACATTTGTTATGAAAAGAGAGAAATTAACTTACCAGTATTTTGGTTAATTGCACTAAGGGTCAACTCAAATTCAAAATTGACATCATTGTTGGACAGCCCTTTATTTTTGACATCGACCACTACTGGAGCCATACCAATAGCTACAGCACCTGCTGTACATCTGATCTCAGTGGCAGTTTCTCTAGCCACGACACAGGGTTCTCCACCAGTTGTTACAACATTATCTCCACTAACAGTTCCAAAGTTTGAACCTGCAATTACAATAGTTGTTCCCTGGGTACCTGCTGTTGGGGTCACTGATGTTACTGTTGGTGTGGCACCTGATGCATATTCAAAGTTCTGAGCTGTATAAGACTGTCCATTGGACACAACATCCACTGTAACAGTCCCTGCAACATGACTCCTGGTTTTGCAAGTTACTTGAGAAAGTGTGACGGCTTGGATATCACAGGCAGCACCATCTACAGTTACGGTTGTTGATCCATTCACAAAACCATTACCAGCAATAACAAGTTCAGTTCCTCCATGTGTGCTCCCTTGAGAAGGAGAAACACTAGATATAACAGGAGAGCTTGTTATTTGATGATTGTTAGCATTGGATGCCTTTCCTTTGTGGGAGATGACAACATCAATATTCTGGGTACCAGCTGGAGCATTTGTGATTGTACATGTGATTGCTGTATCTGTTACCGTGGCAACTGTACAAACTTCACCACCAATTTTGACCTCTGTGTTAGCCGTCTGTGTGTCAAATCCTTTGCCGTTAATAGTAACAGTTGTAGATGTTCCATCAAGGGTGGTTGGTGATATAGTATTTATTTCTGGTGTGTTGGCCGGCTCGTACACCATCTGACATACTATGTCGCATGTGGCAGGGATGTTCAATCCATTAGCTGTGACGGTAACCTCCAAAGACTTGATTCCTGCTGATGATGGCGGCGAGATGCAGACGATTTCGGTGTATGACACAGACTGAATAGGACAGTCTAAGGAATTAATGCTGACACGGATGTTTGAGGCGTCACCTTGGTAACCGGTCCCAGTTATTGTCAACAAAGCTCCTCCATTCAAAGATGATGTTGATGGACTGATACCCGAAACCAGGGGTTTCAAGACAAATGTCCTAGCAGACTGACCACTGATGGCAATCAATGCATCACCTAAGTTATTAACTCTGACATCAACATCTTGCATGAGACCAACTGTTGGAGTGGTGCTGGAATCTATGGAGCACTCAATCAGGGAATCGGTGGAACTTGTAACAGTACAAGTTGAATCTCCAAATTTAACTTCGTTGTTACACTCTGTAGCAGAAAATCCATATCCTGAGATGGAGATCTTGTCAGAGGTTGTACCTTCATTTTTGTCTATTGCAGTGACACCTGGTGTGTAACATGCATCAAATGAGATTTGGAATTTATTTGTGCTTGACTGTGCCACTGGTGGAGTACATCCAGTAACCATACTATAAGTTCCAGGACATGCACTGCTGTCTACTGGGTCAGCTACACCTGTAAGATATAATACAATAAATTTTCACTTTCTTTTTTATTTTTCTTCTGCAAAAAGAATGTTTATCATGATAAAGTAATTGGACAGAATCATGTCAAGAAGGGAATAGTTTAACAATAAGACATACAAGTACTTTATAAATTATTTCATTTTTCCCTTTAGATTATGTATTCTTTAGAGTATAACCTTAACCGTAACCCAATCAAGCCCAACATTTGTAGGATACAAAATTACAGAAATTCACTTTGTAATTAATACCTGAATTGATGTTATGGTTAGCTGTTTGTCCTGCTACTTTCACCATGACATCCCGTGTAAATGATGTTGTATCTTCCACTACCAGTGTTCCCCTGTAGTATACAATCTCGTAATAATCTGTGTAACCACTCCAGTAACTATATGTGCCAGCAGTTGTTACTCGATACTGGAACCTGCCTACAAATCAAATGCAAATTCAGTGTGAAAAAATAAATATTAAATGCTATAGATAGGCCAAATTTAAGTAATTCCTAGATTCTCATCCATTTTTTTCTAAAATTTGGGGCAGGGCAGGAAACTTTATTTTTAATCAAAGTTTGTGAAAAATGCTGTCCTATCAAAAGAAATTTTATAATATCCAAATTGGCCAAAAAATCAAAATAAACTTTTTTGAGGCTGATGAAAAAATCAGGGCGACAGAGATGAGAATTTAGGATATTCTTTGATTATGGATTTATTATTAATTAATTTTTTAAAAACATCTTGTCACCCATCTCATTTTAAAAATGAAAATTGTACACAAAGACATTGTTCGATCAAGAGACCTCTTTGTAATGTTTTTTTTAATTGGTAACACTTTACATTTAAAAGAAATCTACAACACGATCATTTTCAATTTCTATCCAAAAACACCCAAACATGTAGTTTATGAAAAAAACAAGCATTTTTTTAGCCCAACTATTTTTTTCCCCAATTTAAGACCCAATCAATTTTTTTTTCAATTATGACTTAAGAACATAAATGTCTTTCTCTAAATTGAAGATTCACCCTTTTTAATCATTTTTTATTCTTTTAATTCTTTTTAATTCAGAGCAAATCCATTTAATTTTTTCCCAAAATTAAAAATTAAGTTCAATAAATTTACTTTTAATCAAAACCATATCTACATAATCATACCATTAGCTGTTCCAGTGGTTCCACTTTTAAATCCATCTGTAGCTGCTTCTGTTGCGGTTTCATTTTTTGTTTGTTCCACACGATGAGTAAAACTGTGAATCCACGATGGGGTTGTCCATGTCCATTCTACAATATCTCCAACTCGGGCATTGGCAACCAAAGGATTCCACTGATATCCTACTCCCCATGCTGTTAAATGATAAATTAAATGATAGTTATGTCCAGACAATAGCTCAATCAAATGTAGTTTATGAACATAATTTGGAAAAAAAATATTCCAAGAAAATCATAGAAACCCCATTTTGTGCAAAATGTTCTTCAACCGTTGGGGAACAAATATTTCTATGTTTAAATGCTGTTATCCATAATAAGCTTAGAAATAACAAACAAGGCAAGATATCTACTGGGCTATAATAAATGCTCACTGCCAACAAAATTTCCAAATTTGTAAAAGATTTTAATGCTGCCTTCACAAATAATTCGAATTGATTTGCATTTGATGCGTATTATACTAATGCTTATCAGTTATTGTTCTACTAATAATGCATCTGTAAGGTAATATGCATCCAAAACATTTTCGATATGTATTCGATGTGCATTATTTGTATGTCTGAATGCATCATAACAATTTATTTTTTGTTGCTACTTAAATTCTAGCTCCAAAAACTTACTTGGGTGGACTCCTTGATTATCTATCTTGACAACAGCAGACGTATCTCCAAGGAGACACACAATCTGTGTTGAGGTCGCTGATTCAACACTACAATCAGTACTTCCAACTTTGACCTCAGTAAGAGTCGTGTTTGTACTGAATCCCTGTCCTGTCAGTGTTAATCTGGTACCTCCATATAAGGATGCTTTTCTTGGGAAGACATTTGTAATCACCAGCTGATAGTCAATGGTTGGAATGTTACCGTTACTGAAACAGAAATACATTGATTATAGTCCATAGTATACAAAATTTTTACTATTTCTTCCACAGGTTTCTTAAATTTATATGGCAAGATTCTGGAGGTCTTTTACAGCCAAAAAAGTATCTACATTCTAATAAATACCAGCAAGGTCTTTCATAAATATTGAAAACACAAGAAGAACGAAAAATGGAAGTTGAAATATCCTTTTGTTTGAATTGGTAAATATAATGCAAAAAAACAAGATGTGTTTGTGAAACACTACATATGCCCCCAGATTCTACAGTAACATATATGAAAATACCCAATTTTACCCCTTTTTGACCTCTGTGACCTTGACCTTCGACCTAATTTTTTTGCATATTGACGTTCCTCTTGACAAGACCTATACACTTACCAAGTATTAAAAGTCTATCTTACATAGTTCAAAAGTTGTTTATTACCATAAAAACACCCAAATTCAACACTTTATTCTGAAACAGATGAAGCTCCTTTGGGCCTCTTGTTTATTGGAATGGTTTTAATTGTAAAATGTATCTGCTTAAACATGCTATGAGAAACCTACAGAAAAATACTGCATCAAGATCCAACAAAAAATTTTAAAATTCATTTTTTTTTCCATTTGAAATCTTTGGGCCTCTTGTTTCTCAAAAACGGTAAATGCTACCTCAAATCTGTCAGCATACTACAGTCGGGCAATTTTATTGGCAATAACATAAAACAAACCCTGTCTAAATAGGATAAATAATAAGGGCTTTTCCAGGAAAAAATGTACAGGGGGCAGGAACGCAAGTCAAAATTTAAGGTACCACCACCATAATTTTAATTATATTTTCATGTATAAGCAATAGGTATAATTAAGTTAAACACCCCCAACCAAGGTAAAAATAAATAATTTGCATTCCTACCTCCCTGTATATTTTTTTCTGGAAAAGCCCTAAGGATTCTATGGTCAAATATGTGAAAACAGTCAATTTCACCCCTTTTTGACCTCTGTGACCTTGACCTTTGACCTCACCTAATTTTTTTTGGTATATATATGTTCCTCTTGACTAGACCTATACACTTGCCAAGTATGAAAAGTCTATCTTACATAGTTCAAAATTTATAGCCAAGGTTAAAGTTTCCAATGCACAGACACACAGACAGGACAAAAACAATATGCCCCCCCCCCCTCGGTCATCGATTCTTGGGCCATAAAAGAGCCTAAAACCAAAACTTTATATTTGCTGAATCTTCCCTCTATTTTTTTTCTTTATCCCAACACAAGAGTGGACCCTAATAGATGTCTCGCCCGTCCCTGCTTGTCGCTAAAACAGTCATGTACTACTCAAGAGCAACCTACAAGCCAAATATTATTACCATTCCACTTACAGTAATTAAGAAACTATTATAATCAGAAACACTCACTAGACCATGAAATTGAGGTCAAGGTCAAAAGCCATATGGCAGACTGACATGTACTAATCAAGACCAAGCTATATACCAAATATCATTGACCTATGGCTTGTAGTTATTGAGAAACAGACTTAAGCAAAAAAACTTAACCTGGTCACTGGACCGTGAAATATAGGTTAAGGTCAGATAATTTTGGGTCCGACAGATAGGGTTTGCCGTAAGCTACCTATGGACCAAATATAAAGTTCCTACATCAAAGGCTTCTATATAAAAACTTGAGTTTACGCCGCCGTCGTCGTCATACTTTGCACGCCTATGTCTTGCTTTCCGCGACTTTCGTTGCGGGCGAGACAAAAAGTCGAATGAGTAGTATACATACCTATTGACGGCTGCTCCACCACTTCCCTTTAACAAGAAAACTTCATAAGTTCCTGCAGGTAACGATGGAAGCGTAGCTGTTACTTCAGTGTTGGTAAAGGTAACTGTAGAAACAGTTGTTGATCCAATCTTTAATGTTCCTGTTGTACCAAAGTTGTTACCCTGAATGGTTAGTACATCACCACCTGGAAAAAGCAATGATAAAAAAAATCAATAAGTTCAAAGGTTAATCTTTAGTTAAAATTTGTATGGTACTGCTTGTCAACAATATAGGTGTTTTATAACTTCTCTTTTTTGTACTCTGTTGAATGAATTAATTTATTACTGTAAACATTATGAAATTTGATGAACAATACCGTACATTGTTTTTTTTTTTGCCTTTGTTTATGTTCTGCAGCTGGTATTTGGGCACAAATATTAGCCTCTGTGTTAATTTCACTACCCATTAATGAATTGTGTAAAGTATGAAAATATATCACTTCCCTATTCTGCACGAACATCCCAAACAAAAACCAACAACAAAATAACCCAATATAGAGTACTTTTAAATATTGATGTAGTAAAGAGTTAAGAAATATTATTCCAATGAATCATTTCAGTATACATATATCTTCAAGTCAATAGCCCATTGCCAATCAAAACAGAGTTCCTTAATTTGACCTCATGTTTCACATACAGGAGAGACTCAGGGATTTTCGACATAAAACTGACCAAAATATAAAAAAAATCCTCTAGGCCTATACAATTTCAAAACTTCATCTTCGGTCAACTTTGTCAAAATAATATGACCTTTGATGTGTCTATTTGTTTTCATTTATATCTCCATAGATTTCGTATACCAGGGTGTCGATTTATAAGGGTTTCTTCCATAAATCTGATGACTTGCCTTGTGTCATGTGATCTTGATTCAGATTATGTTACTTCCCTTTAAGTAAAACTTCTATAAAACATAAACAAAGTCGGCAATTTGCAAATTGCCTATTGTGTAACTCTTCTAATATCAAACCTACCTGCAGCACCAATAGTTGTTGGTGAGATACTGGTAATGGATGGTGTAGATGATGAATCGTATGTGAATTGTGTCGGAGATGTTGCAGAGTTACCACTAACTGTAACTATTACATCAACAGCACCAGCAGTCTGTAAAACAAGGATGTATTAAAATATATAATGGACCATAGTCTCTGTGTCACATAAGATGGACAGGGGATATGCAAAGTCAAAAATACCTTCAGCAATGAAACATCAAATATGAAATAAATCATGGGATCAACATTCAATTTAAGACAAGAGAGTATGCAGAAAAATAGATTGTAAAAAAAATGCATACTTTCAAAATGGGTCACCAATGAAATAAGAGGAATACATGTGCATTGGTATGTTGTCAAAATTACAATTTTTGGTGTCAAATAAAGCCCTTCTTCATTTCAAACATCATATACTGTGAAAGTACTATTGTTTGTGGGGGTTCCAATTTTCGTTGATTTCATGGAGAATTCCAAACCAAGAATTTTCTGAAAACCAGGAAAATTGATGTCCAGAATTCCACAGTAATAATCATTTTATATGACCAATAAATTTTTTTTTTAAACAATAAACTCATCTTTAAGAAAATAATTACCCCTCCTGGTAATAAACACTCTATCTGTGTTGATGTAGCCGTATCAACTTCACACGGTCTCCCTCCGACTGTCACGGTGGAATCAGAACTAAATCCATATCCAGTTACTGTTAAAGCAATACCACCTAAAATGAAATAAACATGAAATTAACAACCCTCCATGAAGCGCTACAGATTTTTTGTTAACTTAAATACTTGAAATCTTGAGTCAAATATTTTTTTCAGTCTATAATAGCTCAAATTATAAGTGTTCTGTGAATAACAGACATATGAATAAGTGTTCCATAAAAATTACACGAACAATGAGCAGGCGACGCAAAAATATTTACCTCCAAGAGCTCCTGTTGTTGGACTGATTCCTGAAACAGCCATCTGGTACTGGAAGGTGACATTTCCACTGCTGTAAATGGCCTGTCCTTTTCCGTCAACTTCAACAACTACCAAATGAGTACCATATGACCCTTGACCTGTTGTGCATGTAATACTGGAGGCACTGGCACCAGTGGGAGTACATGTTACACCACCAATAGTGACTTCATTATCACCAGTAGTAGCACCCAAGTTTGTTCCAGAAATTACAACTGATGATCCAGGGGCACCTTTATAAAATAATAAAATTTCAATATAATATTCAATAATACTCAATCAATGAATAGCATAAAAAGACGAAATCTTAGATTTTACTGAATTGAACATCTGATTTCTGGCTTTACTAACAGCATTACAAGCAACCTAGTTGCAACATACAATATACGAAATCTTAAAATTTATTATCATTATCTCCCCTTTGGTATAATATGATCAAAGCAAAAGATCCTGGATTCTCAACCAATCTTTTCAAAAATTATAGTGCAAAATACTAAAGTTCCGAAGAAAATGAACAAAACAAAGCAAGATATCAATTTTTTTCTGGCAGTAGGGCATGAGAATCCATAATTTTTTCCATTAATTTAAAACCATTTGTGAATTGATGTTAATAAATGAAAATATTGTAGCAAATATATCTGGTAATTAAATCATGATTTCTAAAAACTTTTTGAGCAACTTGCCCGAAATAACATAGAAGAGAGTGTTAAATGATGTAAAATATCTAACACTGATCTCAAAAAAACTTCAGAAGTAGGATGATTAGTTGTATGGCAGTATGCAATACAATGTTGTACTCAAAAAAGAACATACCTGATGTAGGAGTAATTCCTGCTACAGTTGGTGTATTTGCTGAACTCCACTGAAATGTGCAGTCTCCAGAACATTCTGTCGGGATACCATTAATATATACCATAACCTATAAACACCAAAAAATATCTGTATAGCTCAGTAAAGTGTTCTGGATCTGTATACTTGTTTTTTTCTATGATTAAGTCTTGGGATGAAACAAGCAAGACACAGTCAATCCAAAAGGGTTAAATTCTGAAATTTTTGGATGCAAAACATTGAACACAGACAATCAATATGTAGCTTTGACATCACATTTTGTTGGAGGGTTCACTGGACCATTATTGTATAATATTTTCAATCCATCAATGAACCTCTAGTTACACCTATACCAACTCCTTCAAAACTTGTTGTTCGTCTGTTAATTAAACAATCAAATTCCTATAGAATTCCATTGCATATCAATTTGTATTGCCTGAAGGGGTTGAACTTGATACTTCAATTGTATTTGATAGGACTTTGAAGAGCTTGGAAAAAGTTGGAACACCTATCGCCGGTATATTCATCCACAAGTGGCAATAAATATATGTTAATGATGCAGGAAATCCACCAAATTAATATTTTATCATGCATTTTCACAACTCCATGACAATACTGCTTACTTCTCAATTTATTAATTATTACATATTCATACATAATTCATATCAAAATATGGATATCATATTTGATACAAAAGATATGATGCTTACCTGAGGGTCATCATGATCAGTGCGTAACATATCCCCTGGTATTGGGTCATACCACAATCCACCATCATCTAATGTTTCCACGGCAGCTGTTACATCTCTTCCTGATAATCCACTACCATCCACCTTTAGAAAGTATTTATGAATCGGTTAACCATTTAGCTATTACAACTTTGAATTAAATGCTTCACTATGTATAAAAGTTGTACAATATTTGTAACATTTGTTTTTCCTTTTTATAATTCATTGAATAAATTATGACAGTTTGTTAAAGTCAATTAATTCACCAGTGTTCCTAACATTTAATTTGGTAATGAAAGTACATTAAGCTATGCAAATTGAATGTATTTCTTCATGACAATATTTCGTGAAAATCAATTACAAAGATTGAAAAAAATCTTTGATTCTGGTTTTGGTAAATTTCCTGAAACCCTCATTTTCATTTTTTTTTTGTTCTACGTTTCTACATAGCAATCGTATTATTTCAATTTACGTTTCTACATAGCAATCGTATTATTTCAATTTCTTACATTAACAATCATTGATTGCAAAAATCTTTAATTCCAATTTTGGAAATTTCTTGTGACCCTAAAAGACTATAATTTGTAATTCTGGCAACCATATCTTTTTTCATTCCGTACAGCTTTATTATAATCATTTTCAATAGAAAGAGAACAATCTTTGATTTCCCATTTTGATAAAATTTCTGAAAATCTAAAAGACATGTCATATTTTTTTTTTTGAGTTCTATCTAGGAAATATTTCTGATTGAATAGCTACCTGTTAAAAAAGTTGGTTTCAATAACTGTGTTGCAGAAATATCTTATTCAAATTTTGGTCTAAAATCATGTACATGTATTTTTAGACTTTTTTTCTCTTTTTTTAAAGTTTTTTTGGGAGGTGGTAAAAAGGAGGATCAGGGGCATTGCAATCTTTGACTTGCCAAATTTCATTTGATTTATTCTAAAATGAAAATTTATCTATTTCTTTACAATTACAGGAAATCAAAAATTAAAATCGACATCAATTAGGAAAAATGAAAGGATATGGAGTGAATGTACATGTGACAAAAACGCACACGATACATAGAAAACTCCAGTTTATCAAGGACAGGGCTTTTATTCCTGTCTTCATCTTGATGTCGCCTGAGGGTCTTCAACTAGAGGTGAACAATATTCACCCCCTCAAGCGAGATCAAGAAGGCCCCTAGCGTGCACTTAAGCGGTATTCTTGACAAAAATTATATCAAGGTCACTCCCTTGCTCCCCACCCGCCATGGAGTGCCAACTTGGGCGATGCTCAGGGTTATCCAGCTGAAAGCACCAGGGTTACAAGAAGAGAATAAAAATGTTGAGCAACATCGATCGCAGCTAAAATATATACCTTGAACTCTGGTTGGTCTCCTGGTAAAGAATCAAACGTAACAGTGATGTCAAAGTTAGAACATGTTCCTGAACGTGTCGCTGTCACAATACCAATACCCTCTATACTTTCCAGCATGGTTGTCAATTGTTTGCTGTCCATATCATAGCTTATACCTGATAATGAATAATAACTTTTGATTATTGAAGGGATGTAAATGGAACATCAAAGTGGAGCAAAATTGTGTTTAATTATCTAATCTATTTATAGTGGTTACAGACACGTTTTTAACAATCGAGAGTGTCAAAATGTCACTTTTCACAATACACAGCTGTGGAATCTGCTTCTCAAATCATTTTTAGGCAATACTTAACCAAAAATTACCCCATTTTCTGCTTATTGAAAATAAATGTGTTCTTAAAGCATGAAGTCATCTGCATGGTCGCCATTTTTTATGGCGACACAATGGCAATGTTGGAATTCAGCAAACAAATTTGACACCGTAAGTGAATTTCAACCAATCAGTCACCAAAAACAACCTTCTCTTTAGATAGGAGAAATATAGTTTCTACAACTAGAACTATGTTGATTATGAAATTTCTCACATCGAGTTAAATAAATTTTGCAAATGTCTGAAAACAAGGCTTGCCGAGTTTTTAAACATTTCAAAATTTATTAAACAAGATGTGAGAAATTTCATAATTAGAGTGTTTAAGTTGTAGAAAATGTTTCTCTAATGACATAATGTAAAATGCTGATGATTATGTTCTGAAAAGATTTGGCGGGAAATTTCACACGAGTTGTTCTCTCACTAGAGACGAGAAATATTTTTATCACACTGGTCAGGCATTGGTTAAATTTGCTAGAAATTAGAGAAATATATTTCTCAAACCATTCAGTAAACATGAAAAGAGGAAAAAAATTAGACAAAGAATTTGACATTACTGCTAAAATGGAATATAACCATTCATCTTATACAGAAAAGGAAACTACTTACACAGCGAAAGATATAAAACACTTATCACTATAACCTTACCAGATTTTGTTTTGCCGTTAAATGCCAAGCTGAATGTTCCTGTGATTGGTTCAGAAGCTGTTTGCTTTCTAGAAACAGACACTGACCCCCCACTCCTGATCTGTCCGGATACCCTGCTGAATAACGGGAAGTTACTGCCACATTCATGTGGTACCAGTGTCACATCGTATACCCCTGCACTAGGAGAAGCTACAGATACTGATGCAATCAATGCTTTGTTTGGTTTGGCTGGTGGCATGCGGTATAAGTTTACATCTGAAACAAACATGAAATTAACATCTCTAGTTTAAAAATGTATTTCAACACAAGATTGTGGAATGAGTGATCAGTTGTAGTTGTAGGAAAACAATATTATTTTTGAAATATATTATAAATGATACACATGCATAATTCTTTTTAAATTGTCATCCGTTAACAATTTAAAATTAAAATTTTAAATGGAATAAATAACCATATCAAATAAACAAGTGATGACCCTAAAGGATGTCTCGCCTGTCCCTGCTGGACTCTAAATTGATGTAAAATCTAAGTGAACTAATCAGAAAAGTGAACATGCTCACTAGACTGTGAAATTGAGGTCACTCAAGGACAAAAGTCACCTGCCAGACTGACATGTACTGCCCAAGACCAACCTACATACCAAATATTATCAACCTACCACTTCTAGTTATTGAGAAATGGACTTAAGCAGAAAAACTTAACGTG
>MJUU01017275.1:46602-61520 GCA_002080025.1 Modiolus philippinarum | reverse complement strand
GGTCAGTTATCTCCCTGTACCAAGTAATTATAAGATGTTGGAATATTGGAATGAGATAGGTTGGTCAGTTATCTCCCTGTACAAAGTAATTATAAGATGTTTGAATGAGAAACGTTGGTCAATTATCTCCCTGTACCAAGTAATTATAAGATGCTGGAATGTTGGAATGAGAAACATTGCTCATTTATCTCCCTGTACCAAGTTAATAATATGTGGTAAAAGTGAAAATAATTTTTAATTTCAGTAGCATAAGAGACTATTTATATGCTAATTAAAATTTTCTCCACTTTGACCATATATACTTGGTACAAAGAGATCAACAACCACTGTTTCTCATGCTCAGATGATGGATAAGCCAGGTCTCTAAATTTGTTGGACAATTTTTTTATTGGTGGTGGTGGGGTACTACAGAAAGTAAATTCTGTCCGTGGGATAAGGAGATTTTTAATATTCCATTTGTATTGGTTATATTCCACCTCCCAGATATAATTAAATGGAACATCCCTAACCACTTATGTTGCAATTTTTACATGTCAACTCTTACCTCTTTCGGAATTGAATTTTATTTTCAGTTTAGCACCTGGAGGTCCTGTTGATAAAGCTGAAGCAGATACTGTAACAGATTCTGTACTGGCAAAGCAAGGGAGCTTACTCAAAGCTTTTTCAATTTCAGTAGCATCTGATGTTGTCTTGAGGGGGACTGCAAAATAAATATATCACATCAGAAAATTGTAGAAAATCAAACACACAAACATATTACTGTCATGTATAAGGAAACAAGATAATGGTGAGAGTAAGATGAATAGGTCATTATTTTCACAGTTCAATAATATAATTTCAAAGCATTCGTCCTCACTTCTAAGCCCATTATTATAAAGAAAATGTCATATTTTGTGCACAATTTTGTGCACAATTTTGTGCATAATTTATACAAATCAACTTTGAGGTCAAAAATCAATACAGATTATGGTATAATACAATATATCACACTGTATGGGCCATAAAAATGTTATAGTTTCATCACAAGGTGTTGGAAAACCCACATGAGTTTGATAGAACAGGTTTTACTGTGCTGTCATGTCAAAATTTTACACTATATTCCAGCTCCTCCTGCTTAAGGAGTGTATGTTTCACAGTTTATTTGTTATATGAGCACAAATCATACAGACTTTCTCAATAGAAAAAGCAACTGCTGTTGAGTTTCTACCTGACACTACCGCAATGGAATGGGAGGTTTGGCATGACATAAAACTCTTTTAACCAACTATTTTTTTTTGAAATGCCTGTAACAAGTCAGAACCATTGCTGTGGACAATTTTTGGTTTCCACCTATTTGTCTTTTTGTCTCATGGACTTGACAACTCTATTCAGCAATTTTTTTATTTATCCCCATTTTCAAAATATACTCTTTGGCGTTTCACTCAAATGTTTCACATTTGTGTCAAATTTGACGTTTTTGCTCTCATATGCCTAATGTTATCATCATCCTTTTCCATCATTCATGTAGCATTATGACACTTACTTGTATAAACGCCATAAAGACCTAGCTGATAGGTAGCATCACTAATTTGACCAGAATTCTCCTCAATGGTCACTTCCTGTTCTTCACTTGATGCTGAACCAGATTTCAAGTTACTAACAGTGATTGTCTGGATTTCTCTGACAACTATAGAAAATAGTATAACATGTACAATTCACATCATTAAAAATTGTCAAAAATATATGCTTTATGGAATTATATCTTTTACGAAAGGATATGGAGTAAATGAACATGAGACCATAACACATATGTTAACTCCAACTTCAAAAATTTTTAATGAGCTGTATGGCCATTTCGGAAATTTATTCCTCAGTTTATTAACATTAATTTGACCCTTGCATTTTTTGTAAGAAATGTGGTGCCTAAAAAATAAATTCATGAAATTTTTGGTTAAAAAGGCCCATAACTCTGTAAAAAAAAGGGTAGACTTCTGACAACACAATATGTACAACAATCCAATGAAATTTGGTTGAAACTGGATCAAAGATGTACAGAAAATGATACCAACAAAATAAAATTTGACTAAATTTTACATCAAAAAGCCATTAACCCTGTGAGAAAAAAGGGTCGGACATTTTGAAAAATCAATACCATACCTGTTGAGGAAATTTTAATTTTCTGTTTTTCTTGTACTGCAAGTCCTGTCATTGTATTTAGGAACTTAGTTTTGAGATGTCGGGCAGCAACTCTCACAAAGGATGAACCACTATCTTCTGAATGTATTGCCTCAATATAGTAACTGAAAACAAAGTAAGCAATAAAATACTTTCTATAGGCTAATTTTGTTAACTTTATTTTTATGGATAAGTTGTTTCAATTATATTTGGCCATAAAAATTTGAAATAGGATTTTTTTAGGATTGAGAATTTTTTCGAAAACCAAAAATTATAATTAATGGGATATTTGCATCAATTAAATTGCATCATTTTAATATATTATGGAGTACTGTGAAAGTACTTTTATACATAGACACCAATTTTCATGTTTTTTCATGAATACAACTGTTTCATGGGTAGTTAAATTCGTGGTGACAACTTCCATATGTTAAAACTTAAGGGAAAATATACGTTTCATTGAGAAATTAATTTCATGTTTATAGCAAACCATGAAATCCCCAAAATTAGAACCCCGGAAACAATAGTACTTTCAATTTTGTCCCTGAAAATTGCATACTCTGCAGAAAATTTCAGACCTTTTAAGCAAAAAACTGAACTTGGAAATCTTTTCGAATGGCTATTTTTATTTTGAATTAACGGGGAAACATGATGATACTTACATACCCTTTTTGAAAGGACATCATTTTTTGCCTACAATTCAATTTTTTTTAGATTATAAAAATTTGTTATAAAACATCAAGAAATTTAAAGGCATGAGAAACATTTTTAATGTATGAAAAAAAACTAGTATTCCAGTATCACACTCACTGTTTATCTTTTTGAAGTGTAAGTCGACTCGAAGTCTGTTCTGGAAATTTGTTCCATTTTGATGTTGCTTTTGGGCAAGATGCAACTTGAACCTACAACAGAAAATAAGAATCAATGCTATTATGTTGTCTAAATAATTGTCCAACTATAGCCTATTAAAGTTTCAAATGACATTTTATCTAATTCACTTGAATTAGGGCAATATTTCTATTCAGCTGATGTTGAATGGTGATAACTAAACCTTGCCTTCAGAGATTTAACCGAAGTGATATCAATTTGCACTGCAATTCTGTAGGCCATGAATCAGTGGAAAATGCTATCAACTTTCAAAGAAAAAGGCATTTTGGCTTAATACTTTCAATTGCAAATAATGCAATGTCGTTGGAAAAAAAACCTTCTGAATGTAAACCAAAACATGAACACTTTATTTTTGGTAATTCCTTTGTTTCTAAAACAATAAAGTGGGGGAAAACTTTTAAAAAAAAAGCCTTTAAATAATAAACAAAAGGTACTGTGCAAAGCCATAAAAGAATAACCTTACCCAAATTTCTTGCACGACAAGTAAAATATTTGTAAGTTTATTGGAAGTTATCTCCTCCGGTTATCCTTGACCGTAATTTTCTGTCATGGACATATTCATTTGGTATACCATTAATGATACTAAGTCATATTTCACTAAAATTGAACAAGTCTAATAAAAAGAGTTGTACTCAGAAAACACAATAGTGGTAGATTACACACAGAAAGAAAATGTTGATCATAAATAAAACCTAGGCTTTGCTTGAAGGGGGAACTTTTACTGAAAGCCTTCCAATGTACTTTGCATCATATCATACCTTGTTCGCTGGATTCTCATCCGTACTGAAGTATAATATAGATCTATCATCACTTTTAATGTGAAGTGTGTATTCACCAGTGTGTGGAGGAACAAAATATCCATGGATTCTTGTTGAGTAACCATCCCAATTCTGTTCCGTTACGTAGAAATGATCAATGATGGAGGATGAGTAGTCAGAGGCATTAGTAAACAAATTCTGAATGTTGGATAGACTGGCAAAATTGTAGCTTGTTTCATTGAAATGTTCATAATTCAATCCTCTGTTTCCTACAAGTAGTAAAATTGCCATGTAAACAAAAAATTTTTTCTTATTATGTAAACAAAAAATTTTCTTATTATGTAAAAAAAAATTCTTTCTTATTTTAGTTCATAACAAAACAGAAATACATAAAGTATCAATTCACAAATATTTTGGGTAAAATTAAACATAGAGCCATCAAATTTGAATTGTAGGTAAAGTAGATAGGGAATTTAATTTTTTTTATTTGACAATGGGTAAATTAGAAGTCTATCTTTCACTTAAGCAGTGCTCGATGAAAAATGTGACAAAAAGATTAGGTGCCCTTAAAATTCAGGTAGAGACAAGTTACTTGAAACATTACATATTTACTCTAAGGCCTCTTAACTACAGTAGACTCCGCCCAATCGGATACAAGAATTGTCAGAAAAAAATATTCTATTTGCCGGAGTATTCGATTGTCCGGTAAACCCATTTTCGGCAATGGGGAATCATTCTGTTGGCAAGAAGAGGTTGAAATGTTGAAGGGCTTGTCACCATGTAGAAACTTTGTATCCTAGAACCTCATTTTTAGACATTTTGTAGTTAAAATCTTTTGTTTTCGTTGTAGAATCATTGTAAATTTGACAGATTACGTCACCATCATAATCAGGTCAAACTGTGTATTGCCAGCTGACTGTTGGAAATTAAACAATGTATTCAAAAATAAATAAAACTGTTTATATATCTGAATAAACTTATTTTCCTCTGTTTTGTGTTTTTTATTTCCTCTCATCAGTGTGTAATCATCCCTTTATTGGATCGTGTAGTTACAGTCTTCATCATGTGCTAAAAATAACTTAGGGTAAAGCCAGTTTGTAAACAAAATGGCGGCTGGTAGGTCAGCGATTGATCTTTGTAGAATCTTCCTGATTACACAATTTGGAGACTTTTTAAAGAAATACGCCATGATCTATGGAAATAGGACTGACTTCTTGTAATAAATTATGTCTAATAACCACTGTGCATTGTCTCACGGGAACTTCAAACAAATATGCAAATTATGCAAATGACTTCTCCTCGACATTTATCTCCCTTGCTCTGTTTTACACTAGAAATACACAAAACCATTGACAAATCAAATGTTTTTCGTCCAAAAAAAATTAATTAAATACAAAAGCAATAGAAAGGAATTCAAATCATATTTTATTCTTTTCTTAAATACATCATGTTATTGATTTTCGTTGTACAGACATACAACAATATGCAAATTACCTCTGACTTCACGATCTCGCTGCCTAGACAGAAATACACAAAACCAAACAAAATTCTCAGTATTAAAACTTATGAATACACAAAAACAAAAGAACTGAACACTATTTATGTTTTATTTTTTATTAATTAGGTAATATTTATTGATTTCCTGGCAGATTTATGGCTTCTTCAAATGTTGACACTTCTGCGCGAATGTTTACCTGTAGTTACCTGTAATTAGAATATTTGATTTCAATGACTCTGATCAGCACAAGCCGCATATTTTTTATTCAAATAGGCGATATATTCTCTTATCCGATATCCAATTAGGCGGAGAAATTAACACTATAACTATTGGAAATGGTTTGGTGTTTTGAAATCATATTCCATTTGCCGATATATTCCTTTATCCGATATTCGATTTCATGGAGTCTACTGTATTGCCAAAATCTCTGGATACTTTTCAAATCTACAGCTATATTAAAGAAAATTATCGTCCTATATAAATAATTGTTCTCAGACTATTGTCTATACATTTCTCAAACATCAACTTTGATACAAAAAATAAAAATTCTTATCTAATACATAACTATGCAGATGTACATTATAAAATTCAGATCAAAATAAATAAATTTTATATAATGCATTTTCTCACCAGAATATTTAGGGGCAGACAACTCTGCAGCTGTTTTACATTCAATCACACCATCTGTAATGGCTTTTGTTTTCACACATTCTGTGCCTGTATAAATAAATACATATACACAAGATCAATTTAGGTTCTTATTTTAAATTAATAATTGAATTATCATCAGTTCTAGAAATTAGAATTAATTTTAATACTTTGAATTTCTCCTCTTAGAACAAAAGGAGATAATTTTGATACCACGTCAAGTGTTTGTAATGACTTAAAAAAAAGATGTTACGAGGGTTCTTATTTTTTTACGACAAATTTCACTTAAAGAACATTTCAGGATTGTGTTTTCTATAAAATAAAACTTTTAATAAAAAGACCTATTAAACAAAAACATAAAAATCTTTAAAAACAAAAACAAAAATTGCATTTACCTCCAACCATGACTTTAACTGGTGATTTAGTTTCATCAAAGTACTGTCCAGAGACTGTTAATAAAGTGCCACCCTTCACACTGCCGGTAGATGGAGAAACACCTGTCACCTTCGCATATGTTTGAAACATATAAATCTGATCATTACTGGATACACGCAACAAACTTGCATCTGCTTTGGACCTGTTAAAATGTAATTTTACAAGCATTTAGTAAAGATGGAATACACATGCAGTTTATTTCGTGAATTAGCCATCTAAGCGTTCAAAATAGATTTTAGTTCCCAGAGGAATGTTGCAAGGCCCAGGTATACGTGTATTCAAATACTGCAATTATTAGAATTTTTCGAGCCATCTGAACCCAATCTGTGAATTTTTTGGCACTTGATTAAAGATCTAACGGCACTTGGTCCTGTAAAATGTACATACCTACAATATAATTTTTCACAACTTTCTATGAGAATCATGGTACAGGGAAACTATTGTTAATCATTCAGTGTAACTTTTTATGATCTTACATCTTTGCATAAAATTTCAAGTTTTCCTGTTCAGCATAGTAAGGTTTCTTCTCTCACCATCTTTTTTCTTTTTATGTTAATGATATTGTGCATAAATTAGCTTACTAACCTGCCATATTCACCTTCCAGAATAAAACTGGCATTATTGTTTCCTGAAAGGACAAATATTATTCATAATCAAAATGTCAATATAATCTTATTTACATGCAGTTTAGCAAATAATTTATTCATTTCAAATTCATAAGTTAAAGCGATGTATTTTATTATAGAGAAAAATGTGACTGGTGCTTGGTCACTTAAATTAAATCTTGCATTCTAAATACATTTCATTACCTTTCTGCACAATTAAGATTAATAAACTTTGTATACATGTATTTCCCATAGGCTAGGAATTGCAATTATAGAGCCACAAAATATTACTGAATATGAGACAAATCAGAGCATAAAATTACACATATTTTTGGAACCATAAGGATAATCCCTGCAGGACACCAAGAATTCAGCAAAAGCACATCATAGTTTTCAAAAATATCTTTATCATGATTTTTTTACATGGGCCTCTCTCTGTCTTGGCTATTTTCTATTTCTGAGTGCTCTTCCGAGTCATTCCTTGTTTTATTCCTGCCAAGTATTAGATCAATTTAAAATGTCATTAATTCTTTAAAAAAGGAAAAATATGAAAAATAGCATACCAATATATGTTCCTTTCATCAGACATTTCATATAACCAGTTTGACTTGTACCCTCATTGTCAAGCTGTATACCATAACTATAAAGGAAAAAAAATCAGATACCTTACTTAGAGTAGAATACTCTTTTGTTCTGAAAGTATAGAACTTCTCTAGTTTTCTCAACTTAGTGGTAAATTAATCATAATTTTTTTTCGAAGTGATCTTTCCTTTTATTATCAGTATACAAATTCTTTGCTTTAATACACCAAAAAGACTTGCATTTCCTCTTGCTCATTTCATTTGAATTAAATAAAACAAGCTTACAGGTTTATTTATTAAAAAAAACAACAAGACTTAGCCCCCTTTTATCAACATTAAGGGGAATTCTACTACGAAAAAAAACACCTCTTATGTATTAATTGACAATGTTAAAAAATGAATGTCATATCTATTTTTTTAGTTCAGGTATTTCATAATTTTGTTAAAGAAATGCAAAAAATATTTATTTTGATTTATACATGCATAAAATATCAAAATTTTACACATTTTTCATGTTGAAATCAACAGCTTTTATATGTATTGCCTTATAAATATGCTGTATAGTATTAAACTTACAATGTATCATTTTCAGCTCTCAATTCACAAAGCTGTGCTGCAGCATACACTCTGTAAAATAAAAACAAAAATAAAGACACTTTGTACATATGCATTCAACCAGCC
Source organism: Modiolus philippinarum (assembly GCA_002080025.1). Taxonomy (NCBI): domain Eukaryota; kingdom Metazoa; phylum Mollusca; class Bivalvia; order Mytilida; family Modiolidae; genus Modiolus; species Modiolus philippinarum. The sequence continues at coordinate 53,272 of MJUU01017275.1, read as the reverse complement.
AAATAATATTGTAGAGACAAATAAATGGACAGAAGAAAAGACGGGCAAACAGGTGGGAAGGAGTAAAATAACATCAACCTTCATTTGGCACATTTCCTCAAATCTTTCAGGCATAATTTGTTATTAAAAAGATAAAAGGACAATGTACTTATAATTGATAAAACAATATCATTTCTAAAAGCCAATCATTTTTCTAATAAAAAAAAATAAAGGGATATGGAATAAATGTACATGGGACAAAATCCCTGCAAATAAATAGAAAGGCTCAGCAAATAGGACAGTGCTTTAGTTGTTGTTCTTCAGCTTGCTGTGTCCATTAGGCCTTCAACTATGGGCAAACACTCATACCTCATAGTGAGTCAAACACAGCTCCTAACACCAAAGTGGAATTCACTTGCTAGATGTCGGACAATACTGCATCCATGTTTTCTACATCCATGGATGCAAGATCACCAATAAACATTAAAATATTGGGCAAAGTACTCCTAAAACATGGTCATCAATTGCCCGACAAAACTAAGAATTACCAGAACTTCATCACTGATGGAATTTTCCTTGTAAATAAACAGTCATCAACAAAAACCAAATGAAATTTTAACAGCTTCTTACATGAGAGCATATCAAAGATCGGACATCATTCATGAACATAAGAAATCCCATCGTTTCACGATTGAGGCAAAGCAAAATGAGAGAACAAGACAAATAAACTTTCTCACACGAGTAAAAGATATCTTTGATTTGGATCGAATGTTAAACTATTTCTTCCGTAAAATAGAAATGATTTTCAATGTCCTGTCAAAACCTTTAATGGAGATGTAAAGTCACTTCAACTTTTAACATACTTTTCATTGTGATGTCAGGGCATTTTTGATGTTTTGTAATGGATACTGTTGTTGATTTATGAATATAAACAGTTCTGATTGCACATCTACTGAGTTAAGAAGTGTGAGCTCATCTTATCTCGGTTGCCTTACCTCAGAAATGGTCAATTTACAGAAGAAAATTTACTCAGCGTAACATGACTGAATAAAAAGATACAACTACATGTAAATTGTAAGTGATAAATATGGAATAATGGTAGTTTTGAAGGATGAGACAGAAAATATCACCGTATCACGGCAAGTCCAATAGGATGAGCATTTTCTGTCGAGACCTTCAAAACAACCATTATTGTTTTTATCGGCAACGTCATGATTGTCATGATGTCATATTTGTGACCGTCATTGCCTGATATTTTCTTGTATCCTGTCAGCATGGAGATGCTGATAATATCAGTCAGTAAGATCAAAGAGAAAAATTTACATATTGCCGTTAACAATGACATACCAATAAAGATACATAGATGTAATGATCCTAATATATTCCCTCTGGGGACACAGGAATAATAAAATAAGTATACTTGCCTTAAAATTCTTTCTTTTACTCCATTATTTATTTGGTCTGATGGAACGTTACTTCCATAAACACCAGAGTATATTTTTCCACTCAATTTTAAGATTTCACCTTAAAAGGTACAAAAGATATTTTCTTAGTTTTCAGTTCTACACTATTCATATCAGTTCAACACAACTTCTATGTATTTCTTTGTCATAATGGAATGGATGGTTGCTACACTGTGTGGACTTAAAAAAATCTAAGTAAAATGGTACATGTCACCTAATAAACGTGTGTATGTAACACTACTTACATCTATATCATGAAAAAAATCATAATGCCACTATTGCATACAATACTTTGTACAAGTATATAAAATGTTTTGCTAGCTGTGTTAAAGTAGTTTCTGGTGCTTCTGGCTTTGCAATGCATTATGTTTTGTTGTTTGTTTGTAGCTGGCAAATTGTTCCTCACTAAGACTGTTTAACTTTGAAAGTAATTAGTTCCTTACTATAAATGGTCAACTTGGCAAATTGAGTGAACTTACAAGATTTTCCTGACTGTGTAATTGGTTCAATTTGAGTAATACAATGTACCCGATGTTCCTAACTGTGTAACTGGTTGATTTTAAGCTATACAACTTACTAAATGCTTCTGATTGTGTTTAATCTGGGTTGTACAAGTTGACTGTGCAATTGGTTCAATTTGAGTTATGTAAACTGACTGGGTACTTGGTTCAATTTGAGTTATGCAATTTGACCGGGTATCTGGTACAACTTTACTGTGTACTCAGTTCACCTTGAGTTAAACAACTGACCAAGAGTTCAAGACTGTGTAATTGGCTAAACTTGACTGTGCAATTGGTTCAATTTGAGTAATACAATCTGACTGTTTAATTGGTTCAATTTGAGTTATACAACTTACCAGGTGTTCCAGACTGTGAGATTGGTTCAATCTGAGTTATAGTTGGTGTACTGCTGCTGGTTGCCTACAGAAAAAAATGACATATATTCATGCACAATTCAATTTATTTCAGTACATTCATTCATTGGGAAGGACTTTAGACTTTCTATTGCATCAAGTGATTTTCACTTAAGGGAGTACGAGTGTCAGAAATTTTGTTATTAGAATTACAATGCTGACCTTTTCTTTTGAACAGCACTGCTAATGGAACAACTTGAGCAAAAATTTTGAAAATTAATGTAAGAATTTTTTTAGATATATATCATATCAAAATTTTGGCAGGAAACAGTTCTCTCTAGAGTTTTCCTTCAATTTGCATAAGATGTTTATAGGCCTTTAAATGTATGAAAATATAATTGGAAGTTGATTTAAATTTTATACACTGTCTATTTTATGCATTTTAAAGTTACCTATGACCAAGAAAATATGATCCATGTGCCAAAAATTTTAACACTGTTTAAATGGATAAAACCAGAGGATATCGACTTCTTCTGAAATCTGACACTCATACTCCCTTAAATATTTTACTGGTTAATACAGGAGTGCAGTATTTACAAAATTTACTCCTTCAATATTATCAGAATCTGGTTTACAAGACTCAAATACTACAAACAGAATGATGAATTTACAGTTGCTGCAAAAAAAAATAGTCCATGACATGTGAAATGCTTCTACAAATGTAATATTATATGAGAGGAGTAAAATTTGTCATGTAAATACAGTTAAAATTGATTTGTTAATTGAGTGAAAATTGATTTGTAATTTGAGTGAAAATTGACATGTAAATTGAGTGAAGATTGTATCAGTATTATTAAGGTCAAAATTGTGTAGATCGTGTAACTGGGTATAATTGTTTGAGAGCTTTAACTTTGAGATCTTAATGTACACTCATTAAGAATAAATGAAATTCTAATTGTTTTCCATGTTTGAAGATCAGCCTAGTAAAAACCTATACCATGCATGCTCACGGAAATACTAGGTAACTGAGTTTAATGATTTAATAAAAGTATGGCAATAGTGTTAAATTCTGTCTTTTTATACGACTGTAAACTGACTGGCTTTGTGACTCTCAACTTCAAGCCACACAAACAACATCATGCAAGTTCGCAAAACTTACAAAATATGTATCTGAAATATCTAGAATAAAAGCAATCATACAATTTTTTTTCCATTTAGTTAGGGCTCAGTTAGGACAGTTTTTCAATTTAGCCAGGATTCAGTTTACAAAGGTTTAGGGTTTGAATCTCACTTACTGTAAATTTACACTTTGAACTGGTTGGGTTACCGTTACAGTGGCTATTTAATGGAACATCTACACCATCAACGGACACTCTGATGTAGTAATCCCCAGCATCCATTCCCCTAAAAACATCAAACGCAGAGTTTTAAATATGTTTGTCTTCATAAATATATGTACCTCATAAATAAACAATGTATATACTCTGAATGTATGCAAGTAAACATTTACAAAAGGCAACACCAAGGATAATTCATGTTCTGTTGATGAACCTTATTCAACTTTTTTTCTTGCTGGGGGGGGGAGTTTTAACAGGGCAAAATTTCATTTAATTATTTCCAATTGACATGACTGCCTTCCAGTAATATTTGATTTTTGATTTGCAGGTATATTATGTTGTAAAAACATTTTTTGCCATAACAATTTGACTACCATTTTTTTCAAAATAACTATTCTACGTCTAAATTTGGCTTGTTTGGAGCATAATTTGTTTCTTTTACATCTAACATGTCCTATGGTTAGAATTTTTAAAAAATGGAAGAATGTGTCCATGGGACACGGATGCCCCCGCCTCCTTGCAATCGAAACCCTTAAATTATTAAAGGCATAACTATGTACAATATATATATATCAAATAATTATAACAAATATCCAAATACCGAAGTCACTGTGAATCAACCTTCTGCATATGCGCATTTCGACAACTTATGTCTCATCAAAAAGATCTTTCCCCTGTGATAAATAGGCACTGGAACTGGTTTGGTTTTGATATAATGTGTAGTTCCAACAAATAATCTGAGAAACAGTCTAATATGTAATATAAGACAATATCCTTTCCTTTTTTCATATTATATGTAATACTAATCTATTTTTAGCAACTGTGACCTTGACCTTGGGGGTATCAACGCTAAAATCTATGGGATTATGTCTTTTGTGATAAGTAAGCAAGTGACCAGGTTCGGTTTTGATCAGATGCAGGAAACTCAAGTTATCATTCGGAAACCAAAATTTTATTGAAATTTTAGTCTATTTTAGCAACTGTGACCTTGACCTTGGCGGTACCATCCTGGAAATCAATAGGCTTTTGGATTGGGCGATAAGCAAGTACGTGACCAAGTTTGGTTTTGATCTGATGCAGTATACTCAAGTTATCATCCAGAAACCGAAATTTTATTGAAATTTTAGTCTATTTTTAGCAACTGTGACCTTGACCTTGGGGGTACCAACCCATAAATCAATAGGGTTCTGTCTGCGGTTATAAAATAGTATGTGACCAAGTTTGGTTCTGATAAAATGTAGTATACTAAAGTTATCATCTGGAAACCCAAATTTTATTGAAATTTTAGTCTATTTTTAGCAACTGTGACCTTGACCTTGGGGTTAACAACCCAGAAATCAAAAGGATTCTGTATTGGGTGATAAGCAAGCGTATGACCAAGTTTGGCTTTGATCAGATGCAGAATACTCAAATTATCATCCTGAAACCAAAATTTTATTGAAATTTTAGTCTATTTTTAGCAACTGTGACCTTGACCTTGGGGTTAACAACCAGGAAATCAATAGGATTCTGTATTGGGTGATAAGCAAGCATATGACCAAGTTTGGCTTTGATCAGATGCAGAATACTCAAATTATCATCCTGAAACCAAAATTTTATTGAAATTTTAGTCTATTTTTAGCAACTGTGACATTGACCTTGGGGGTACCAACCCGGAAATCAATAGGGTTCTGTCTTGGGTGATTAGCATGCATTTGACAAAGTTTGGTTTTGATCCTATGTAGTATACTCAAGTTATCATCCTGAAACCAAAATTTTATTGAAATTTTAGTCTATATTTAGCAACTGTGACCTTGACATGGGGGTACCAACCCCTAAATCGATAGGATTCTGTCTTTGATGATAAGCAAGCATGTGACTAAGTTTGGTTTTGATCCTATGTAGTATACTCAAGTTATCATCTGGAAACCAAAATTTTATTGAAATTTTAGTCTATTTTTAGCAACTGTGACCTTGATCTTAGGGGAACCAACCCGTAAATCGAAAGGGTTCTGTCTTAGGTGATAAGTAAGGATGTGGCCAAGTTTGGTTTAGATCTGATGCAGAATACTCAAGTTATCATCCAGAAACCCAAATTTTATTGAAATTTTAGTCTATTTTTAGCAACTGTGACCTTGACTTTGGGGGTACCAACCCGTGAATCAATAGGGTTCTGTCTTGGCTGATAGGCAAGCATGTGACCAAGTTTGATTTTTATCCTATGTAGTATACTCAAGTTATCATCCGGAAACCCAAATTTTATTGAAATTTTAGTCTATTTTTAGCAACTGTGACCTTGACCTTGGGGGTACCAACCTGGAAATCAATAGGGTTCTGTCTCGGGTGATAAGTAAGCATGTGACCAAGTTTGGTTATGGTCCAATGCAGGATACTCAAGTTATCATCCGGAAACCAAAAAGATGGACGTATGGACGGACATACGGATCAGGTTAAACCTTAATGCCCCAGACCACCTAGCGGGGGGCATAAAAAACAAATATATGCATTTACTTCATATATTTTTAGCATTTAAATATAAGACGCTTAATCCAAAAAAAGTCCCTTTTGATTCACATTTTCACACTGTACAACATTTGCACTTCACATCATGTTCACACTTACTGTGGTGTATAACACATAATTTGTATTTCTGTTGTCCCATCTTTGTGCACAGGACAATCGTATACCACTGTTGAAGACACAAGTTTAACTGTATTTCCTGCACTGTATTGATCTGTTGAAAACCCTGTCCCATCGATAGTAAGTCTTGTCTCTCCGTTTAAACTTCCTTTATTTGGTGTTACTTGCGAAATTGTTGCTGAAAAGAAAAACAAAGATATTTTATAAACTATAAATTTGTTAAACGTGCCCTTTTTTTAATTCAAAAAAGGTTGGGCTGCTGATATATTATTCATTTATGTGAAAGAAGCATGATCAATTATGTAAGACATATTAGGGGGGAGGGGGGCAGGACCTTTTTCGGGATGTCGGGATTTGATGTTTGTAAGCCCGGGATTTCGGGATTTTTATGATTTAAGACCGGGATTTCGGGAAATTTA
>MJUU01017275.1:30171-46565 GCA_002080025.1 Modiolus philippinarum | reverse complement strand
CCCCCCCCCCCCCCCCCCCCCCCCATATTACAATGCACTAGGCCAGCTTAAGATCAGACTTTTGTGGCATAGTATCTTCTGACTTACTAGCTACACATCTTTTGATTTCTTACAAAATGACTACCAATAGTATGGAATAAATATGACAATGAACTTGTTTGTCATATCGCAAATAAATTACGGAATGTAATAAAATTTATTGAAGTTCAAATCAAATCACCTGTGTTTTTTACCCAAGAGGTCATTTTTCTTCTTTGGTACATGTGGTAAAAAAGCAGTTTGAATTTGCAAACAGAAAAAATAGTAATGGTGCATTACATGATACCCCGCCACGTTTCACAAAATTTCTAAATTAAAAGGGGCATAACTCAAGGTTTATGTGTACCGCTGAACCCAAAATTATACTTGGCCTGTGTTTTGTGGTAAACAATTTACATACCAAGTTTGAAGACAGTATGTTATTTCATTCACAAGTTATAGTACAAAACCCTAAAATTTGCAAAATTTCAAAGTTTCAAGGGGCACAACTACAGAACCTCTTGGACCTCTAAACCCAAAATCGCACTTGACCTGAGATTTGCAGAAAAAAAGTTACATACCAAGTTTGAAGACATTATGATATTTAGTTCACAAGTTATCAGTCGGAAACCCTTATAAAAAATCTATTTTCATCTGTTTTACATGTGTAACCTAGTTGATAGATCTACTAAGAAGGGGTGCAACTTGTTTAATTCATAGTTCAAGCTGTTGAAGAATAATAGATACAATGTATATGTACTGTAAGTCTCTGGCATAATTTATAAGAAAGAAGAAAGATAGGGGTTACCACACAGATCCTGTGCTTTTAGTGCCTCTTGGATGTTTACAGAATAAGTAACTGAAAAATTATTTGTATAAATGTATAAAGATAAGAAATAAGGTCATTAAGGTGATTTGTTACACGCTCATTCAATTTCTTGCATTTAAATCTCATTCAATTTCCTGTTGTTAAAGTATCAATATCCAAATTCCTGTACAGTTTTGTGAAAAATCCAGATCTCAGTAAAGTTGTTTGAAATTTAATATTTTGGACATACAAAGTTTTTAATTCAAAGTTATATAACGTGGGGTAACTAAAATCCTCTTTATTTTTTGTTAATTTCTAGTTTATAAATGATCATGACTTTGTTTTTTTACCTATTTTTGACCAATGCCATTAAATTTCACCATTCAAATCAAAATTTTCTGCAGCTATTAATATGATCTACAGCATCTTGATTGCATCTTTATCCTTTATCCTGTCTTAAGGCCCTATCAACTTAATTTGTAGATTCTCACCCACCTGTAACAAAAATCTGGGGTGGGTTGGAGGGTTTTATTTATTTTTTTTTTGGTTGATTTTCACTAAAATTGATAAGAATTTAAAGAAGTTTTCTGAATAATTAAAAATAAAAAAAATTGAGCCTAGAAAAAATGGGGAGGATGGGGATGAGAATCTATTAATTTGATGTGGCCTAAACAGGGCATTTTAAATTTAAGTGCTTTTTAAGTTTTATGTTAACATGGTTAAATTTCAATGTCTTTTATTCTAACACTGTAAGAGGCGTATTTATGCTCAGTATGTCTAATGATGTTTGCTGGTCATGTAACATTCATGTATTTCTGTCGGATTTCTGGACTACTCTGGTTTTATCCATATAAAAGCTTAATAAATTTTTGCTTTACCTGTATGGTTATTTACGATCAAGTGTCTTTAAAAGTAGAGTTTTGCATTGCCAGACCACCAAATTTTTGTGTATAATACATAGATCACCATTTTTAGGATGAGTTTTTTGTTTTTGTTTTGTTTTGTTTTTTTTGTTTTTTTTGTGAATATACTTTTTAGTTGTCTCCCCTTTATTTTTTGTCTTCAACAACTTCTTCAACAAACTGGTTATTTTTCAGCAAAGCTGAGATTTTATGCTATTTCCAGCAAATCTTTTATAACAACAAAACTTATTTATCAAGTAAAAATAAGCATTAAGAAGTGTTACTTGCTTGAAATTTTACAAAATATTTTCCTTTATACATACCCTATTTTCAAAAATTATTTAATAAAACAAACATACCATCTTTCATATTGTCTATTAAAATGAAGTGAAATGTAAAATATTTGAGAACCAATGCATGAGAATTAGCATCTTACTTTTTGGTTATGATCTGATAACTGGAATATATAATATTTCTAACACATCCAAGGTTCATTTTGTTAAATTTCCAGCCCGCACCACAAGGGCCTATATGACAAAGGGGTGATCAAAGAAATTATGCTATACAAATGAGTGTTTTCTACAAAAATGTCTGAATAAAACATACAAAACGGTTAAAAAAGGTCTTTGAAAAATCTCCAGTTTTCAGACTCAATCTCCAGCTAAAAAATTTAAAATTTCCAGATTTCAGTTGACACATGGACAGGTTTATCATTTGTATGGGATAGTATACTTTTACAAACACTTATACTGTTGCACAGGGATGTCCAAATTTCCTAAAGTTCTTAAACCAGTTTGCGTTTAATCAGAGACATATAATTAAAGTATATGTCTCTGGTTTAATCTTATTAAGAACTCAGATGAAACATAGAATTACGGAGATTTGACATTTTCAGAGCTGTCAAGTTTTTGTGAAACAAATGACACGAATAACAAAACAGTAAAATATCCAATGGAAAAAAAGATCAAAGGAAAATGCAGAACGTTTGTAACCAAAAATTTTAAAAAGACCCTCGTAACTCTGAGTGGTTCGTTTGTTGCATTTCCCACCTTTTCCAAAATATTTGTTTTTGTTTCGACCGCCACCAACCAACGGAAGTCTCAAAGTGATTATAACCGCACTTGTTTACGGAGAGGTCATGAAAAAGATCCGCATTATGAGTCCGGTTTGTAATATCTCTACCAAAAAGTATGTGTTTCATGTCATTTTGGCAAATCTCCGTAATTCTGTGTTTCATCTGAGTTCTTAATAATATTAATAAAAATTGTGCTACGTACATGTATCACGGTTGAGTACAGGGATAGTCATAAAAGTCAAGAATTTAATCTTATTGAATTATTAATTAAAACCTTTTAAAGATTCAAATAATAATGGAATTAAAAAGTATATTTATAGCCCAGGGATCAAATAAGAATTTAAACTGATATCATTAAACATTTATTTAATAATATAAACCTTTTCTTATATATTTTTAAAACAGAATTTAAAATCATTAATACTATAATACATGGAAGTCCTTTGACGTAAATCATTACCAAAATATGTATATGAATCATTAAAGTGATCGTTCATGCGTGACTTAGGGGCCAGGGCCACCATCTGGGCATGGAATCGGTATGTACTCTCCAAGACACAACTGCATGTCAAATATCAAGTGCCTAGGACTACTGGTATAGGCTGTACAAATTGCTTGCTTAAAACTTAAAGTGATCGTTCATGCGTGACTAAGGGCCAGGTTCCACCATCCGGGCGCGGAATCGGTGTGTACTCCCCAAGACGCAACTGCATATCAAATATCAAGTGCCTAGGACTACTGGTATAGGCTGTGCAAACTGCTCGCTAAACACTCAATGTGATCTTTCATGCATGACTAAGGGGCCAAGGCCACCATCTGGGCGTGGAATCGGTATGTTCTCCCCAAGACGCAACTGCATGTCAAATATCAAGTGTCTAGGACTACAGGTATAGGCTGTACAAACTGCTTGCTAAAAACTTAATGTGATCGTTCATGCGTGACTTAGGGGCAAGGGCCACCATCCGGGTGTGGAATCAGTATGTACTCCCCAAGACGCAACTGCATGTCAAATACCAAGTGCCTAGGACCACTGCTATAGGCTGTACAAACTGCTTGCTAAAAACTTAATGTGATCGTTCATGCGTGACTAAGGGGCCAGGGCCATCATCCGGGCGTGGAACGGTATGTACTCCCCAAGACGCAACTGCATGTCAAATATCAAGTGCCCAGGACTACTGGTATAGGCTGTACATGCTAAAAACTTAATGTGGTCGTTCATGCGTGACTAAGGGGCCGGGGCCATAATCTAAGTAGGGATTTGAGTTGCATCCATAATAATGCAACTGCACATCAAATACTATGGACCTACAACTAACATAAGCTTGTTAATTCACAATAGTTTGCAACGCCGCCGCCACCGGAAACGCTATCCCTAAGTCTCGCTTCCCGCGACTTTTTCGTCGCGGGCGAGACAAAAAGTGATATTCATCATCTAATTTTTGTTTACAGCTTATACAAAATCTCTGGTCTCTTGGTATTTTTTTTATATCTCCAGATTTCAATTTGAAGCGAGTGGTCACTAGTTCTGAATTTAGTCATATATTTACGCGTTTCAAAATTGGGATGGGATAAATAATATTCAATTTCAGATGGTTCTTGTTTTAAATACTTGTATAAAATATTTTATTATCTTCGTTTAGGCGTGAAATGTTATCACGCAAAATATTACTATAATGGTTATCTATTTGTTTTGTTTTTTTCAAACTTTTCTTCAAATTATTGAACATTTTAATATTTTAAAGGTGTCTACTATAACGTTAATGTTATATTAATAATGTTATATTGGACAAGAAAACGGCCATCACATCAAACGGACCGCTACATGAAAATAGCATGTACACCGAAAGAAAAAAATGTATTGAAAGGTCATGAAATCGTCTTCCGTCGTAACGTTGTAGTATCCCGACAGTGATGTAACTCCATGAATTCAGCATATTACACGTTTAAACGAGTTACAACGTCAATTTTAAGTGCAAATTGATACAAATTTATACATTTTAAATACATTCTAACTTTGCAGGCGTAAAAAGACTTGCATTGTGTTTGTTGTGAGGGAGATGATTTTCAACATTTTCCCCTTTTTATCTCGAAGCCATGAAATGGCTGGAGAGATATTGATATGGCAAGAAAAAATCACGTGCCCCGCATGAGGCTTCAAGCCTATTAACAGCTCTAAAAGATGATCTTCGTGCTTCCGATAAAATATAGTGCGCAAGTTTCTTTCAAAAATCGTATACATTTAGTATTTAAGTTATATTTCTTCATTTTCTTGAGTTGAATACAGTGTTGTTTTAGTAAATTGAAAACAATATGCATGTTTATCAAATTTCTCGTTTTTTTATATTGCGAACTTGTCGCGTAGTACTTTGCGAGATGAAAATAACATTTGTTTACCTGTGACAGTGTACTGCATATTCACACTATCCGATTATTTTCACGTATTACGGAATAACTTAATACATGCAGACGTATGTAGCAGTTCTTTGGATGACTACGAAGTTTTGCCACATGTAGATTTTCAGGGCTTCGAGATTCAGCTCCATCGGAGCTTTGATTGGGACTGTGACAAGCTTGATACAACCATAGGAAATAATACTTCGAAACTTTTGAAAGAAGTGTAAATCATTCGCCATGCACACATTGTTACTACAAAAAAAAATCTGAGAAGCTCAGTAAAATGTATATTGTTATCAAATGATAACAATATACAAAGTTCATATAGATGAAAACTTTATACATCTTAACATCCGCAGATCTGTACGCAAGAAAGCAAATCGGACCCTTGAACGTTTATGTGTATAAGTCATTTCTTTTAGATTCATTTATAAGTATTCGAGTTCAAAAGTATGTTTGACTCAAATGTTAAATGTATACAATTTTTGTGCTTTTCGATGACAACTGCATGTGTACATACAAGAGAAACCGACTCTCTTGAACTTTCAGTGCTTCTTTTCTTTAAAGTGTAAATCTTTTACATTCATTTGTATTCAGACCGCTTCCGAATTGCCTTAAATAAAAGTGTAAAATAAAAGTTCATATGTCCATGTTTTAAAAGTACATCGGTACAAAAAATATTTAATAACATATTTTACGCCAGGGCTTATAGTCTTGTTATTATTTTATCAAATGCGTACTAACATGACTTAATACGAGTGGACAATATCGGAACCGTAGAGTCAAAACGTCTGTGAATGAGTTGCACAAATAGTGATTTTTTAATCTCTAAGGGAAACATATTATATCGCTTCAACAAATATTTATATAAGAGAAATGTTAGGTATTATTGATTTAAAATAATATTTAAGAATCAGAATTTTACATTCAAATGAAACATTTTTACAAAAATATGTTCATAATTGCTGTGACATGGAAGTTACCTGCAAAAAATATATACATTTTGTTAGTTGTTTTTTCACGATTATCTCCCATGAATGTTGTTAATATTATAAAAATTGGCATTTTGAGCAAGATCAATATTACAAACTAAGAACAAATTATAAATTATAAAGTTATAATATAAAGAGGATAGCAGGCTTCATAACACTATGAAAAATGTGATCAATATATCAATACAAAGCTTTATCAATGTCTGCTTCGACCTATATCCGATCCTCGGCTGCGCTTCGGGCTGATATTGGCATCTCGGGCTTGTAACATCGTAGCAATGTACACTTATTTATCTTTATATGACGGAGCTCATCAATTCAATAGACTCATCCTTGAAATCTATCATCTTCGATAAGATGGGTTTATCGTTAAACGCGGTGTATTATTTCAACCGCGAGAATTTGATAGATGTGGTTAATTGGTGTTTTAATATATATCTGCACGAAAATTGCTATATTCTTTGGCAAAAAAAGTATGCAACGTTTTGGTTTATAGCTTTGGACAAAGTAAAGTTTAGGAGAATTTATTGTTTTGAACAATCTTTAAAAAAATCAATTTCTTTCGGATTCGATTTTATATATTATAGCAATACCCGGAGCAATACGATCTTTCGGGTTAAACCGGATCCGATTCAGTCTTTTTATGCCCCCGCCGTTAGGTGACGGGGGCATTAAGTTTTACCCTTATCCGTCCGTCCGTCCGTCCGTCCGTATGTACGTAATCACATGATGCGTGAATGCGTGAACCCAACAGGAATATAATCTGGTACCAGTTTTTCCTCCTAACACAAAAGAGGTCTTATCTCGATAGTCTCGTAATATATAAAAAGACTCATACATGTATAATCCACACAAAAGTTAAGGATAATAAATAGATTTTTAAAAATCGCCGGTTTCGTAGTTAAACGACGAAATCATTTTTAAGCGGAATCGGAACCGAAAAGCTGTTGTTGTTCGTGTGAGGAAAAGACACACACACAATTCTCCGTGGCCACGAATCTTGTATTTAAAATTTTACACCAACTAATAATTAAAAAGTTATCTGCTCCGGCCAGCAATTTTCTTCAAAGAAAATTTTGAAATATTTACTGAATTATTTTTGATGTTTGTGGTACATATTTGTCCTTATTGTCCAAATACTTGATAGATTCATAGAAGCTTTTCTAACCGTTTTAGGGTTAGAGAAGTAACATGTACCAAGCAGTTCAATTGTTTTGTCTACGGATAGAAAATGAAATTAACCAATCAGCCTCAAAGAGATCAACACTTTATTCTAGCTAGCTGTGTGACGGATGCCAATCGTGAAACCGATCATGCTTACCGGGGCCTAATGACACCTACGTTTTCGTAGGGGTTCACACTGCTAGTGCTTTACTGAGATTTGTGGCGTTCCTGTTCGTTCATTTTTGTTTGTTTGTTTTGTCTTTGTTATGCTGTCTCAATTCGTGTTCGATGTGAACTGCCGTAATTTTGGATTTTTTATTTTGAAACTACCCGTTCCATCATTTTTGCTTGTTTGCTTGACTATTCGTGTATTGTATCGAGGAAACATCTAAATTATGCACCTTTCCATCTGTTAGTTTGTGTCATATCGTGAGATACAAATTTTTCGTGGTATCTCAAAACTAGACAGTTCTAGGTATTTCTATAGTATGTGAACTTCAGACTGAGCGGGTTGATAGTGATATTGTGTCTTAATAAGCAGTTTCTCTATAAGCAATCGAATGTTTTCTTGTAGTACCGAGTTCGAATCTCAGTACGGCTACAGTTAAGTTTCGTTGTAATTAAATTTAAACTCTCTGGCAACATTATTTTTCTAAAGTCGTCTTTTAAATCCTAGCACACGCACCACAAAAAAAAATCGGGTTGTCCGTTCAACAACTAAAAAACGATAGTAATATCTTCTGGACACCCATTTTACTAGCAATCCGCAAGATGGCCTAGTAGAAAGTCATAAGGGGAAAATAGAGAAGTTGAACAGCGCAGTAAGTGCTAATTTTGAATTCGGGGATATCTTCATTTATCTGAGGGAATGCATGTATGTCAATCTGAATTCTCCGCTTAAACATTAATTTATTGGTCCTAATTTCCCTTGGCAAAGCGATAAAAGTGCACAGAGCTAATGCATTTGGTACAAGCCAGCTGTGCACCCAAATGCACGACATATTAAACCATCTTAACATTTTCAAAAATTGTTATTAAATTGACATGTTAAATAACACATGCAAGAAATTGGTCAAATTACACGTATTACTTCAAAAAATAAATTTATTCAAGCTAATACAATAAAGAATGACATTTAACTTTAAGTTGTTTCTCAATTTCCCTTTGTTCATTTATTACAAAAAGGATAGAACTTTATATATAATAAATATTTATTTGTTTCGCAATGTTACCATTAGCACAATATAAAAAGTCATTTGTGTAAATAGGTTTTTAACGCCCTAAAGGACGAAAGTTTAATTCTTATGGACAATCAACCTTAACTTATCAATGATAGATTTCAAGCGTTTTTTATACTGTTTTCATTTTTGGTGCAATTATATTTTTGATAAATCTAAGAATCTGCAGAAAATATATACAAACTAGAAGTAGGTGATCAGCTTATCACAAAAAATAGCAAAAGCAATTTATATATTTAAGGAAACTGGATAAACCGTTTAATCAGGCAAGATTTATCGTTAGTTTGGAGAAAATAAAAATGAAATGGATATTGATACTTTCTACAATTTTTTATGGACTATAACATGTTCATAAAATATTAAAGACATAACTTCAAAGCCACTTTAAGTTAATCATTCGAAAAACCATAAAGTTTGATGATTTTGCATAATTCAACTGATTACGGTGAAAATTAAACTTGACCTGAATTTCAAAATTAATAACACATATCCATAATATTACAACTTCACAATTGATTAATTCATGGTGTCATTTGTAAAATTAATAATAAAAATCGCAGATTTTGCGTCATTCAAGAAATATGGTTTTGGCCCGTCCAACATAAGGCCAGAACGTAAATTTCTATATCTAATAACACTTTAAAGTGTGGATTTGCATCAGGAGAAATTGTTTCACAATCGAAACCGAGCATTATGCTTTATGTTTGCACACGACATCCATTACCATGTCTTTTCAACGCAAGTGCTTTAGTTCACACTCAATGTTTTAGTTGTTCATGTTTATATGATTTGTCTTTGTCATGTTCTCTCTATTTGTGCTCCATCTGAATTGTTGCGTTTTTTAATTTCTTAATATTCTCCATTTCTGTCCTTTAAAGTTGCTTTGGTATTCGTTTGTCGGTGTATCCTTTAAAACTGCACTTTCTCTTGTAGAATGCCTGCATGCTCAAATATACATTCTATATTCGCAGTATCATTCACTTTGAATTGTCGAAGGGTATACTAGCCTATATATGGAAAATATGGGATTCTATTAATTCAGTCCTGGTGCTATATTTAAATAAAACCAACTCAAAACATTCCATTGCTTGTGTTACATTTCCAATTTTGTAAATTCAAAATTTCAAAATGTATCTATAACTTTTAAAAGTTACTTTGTAAATTCAAAATGGGAAATATAACACTTGTAATAAATATCAATGAAGACATTTAGACTATCATCTTCCTACTCGGTCGCCCGGCTCGGTCGCATTTTCAAACTTCAAATTAATTCCAAAATTTCCAACGCAATTGAAGTTGTACTACTTGGTCTCAATTCTGTTCCTAGATGTAAACATGTATTGTATTCCTTCATCATAGCTTAAATGCACAAACTGTCAACAATATAATGCTAACAATCTTTCAACTCTGTCGTATTTTCAAGCAACCAAACTTCATATCCAATTAAGTTGTTGTTGGACTGAAGTTGCATTATATGGTCTGCATTCTGTTTCCATTCCAACTAAAGTTTTTGAGATGTAAATTTTCAAAACTGGAAACGTTTACAGCATTTTCTGACTACGAAGGAACTTGATAAAAATATTATAAAAGAAATAAAATATTTATTTCACGTAAATATCAACACAAAAAGAAATATAAATGCATGTATTTTTTAAAAGACAAAGAAACTTACCTGCATCTGTTTGACTGCATAATGTGAATAAAATAAAACCCGTTACAAAATAAAATATGTTCCCCCCTTTCCGTTCATTCTTGCTTGTTAACATTATGCGTCTTCAATTGTTCTCTGGACATAATAAGTTACAACATTGATTTTATAGGTAAGTAATGCTTTCGTCATGAGGGCATTAATAATTATGGACACAATAGCGTGAATAAAATTAAATTATATAAACAGTTATAGTGGATTTAACCGTGACCATATTTTTGCTCATGTAATAAAGAAATGGATGCCAAGTCGAGTTGAATCTTGCCCGAATACTGTAAAAGGGTTTCTTTAAAGAGACTCAACGTGGAAACGTGAAACAGAAACTCTTAAAGTGAACCGGTGGTATTCTGCCGTTTTGTTTTCACATTTCATGCTTTGATGGGTATTTTTTATTAAAGAAATATACAAACATTTTAAAATTTGGACAAATATGTACAATATTTCGCTTAAAACACAATCAATGGACCTATTTCTCTTAGTTTAGCATTCATTTTAGACGATAAATTCAGAATAGTATTTGTACTGTAAAATTCTTTAAAACGAAAATTTTAAACAATGGAGGTAATTTCAAAAAAAAAAAAATTACAAAGAAATCACTACGAAAATTTTGATTTTGTGGAATAATTTTGAAATAAGGTCCGTGACCCCCGTTTTTCTTTTTGTTTTTAGAAAGTTCAATACAGGGGCTAGCAATTATACAAAATTAATCAAAATTCTCAGGGATATATCTTGAATGATTTTTGAAAAATGACAATTTTCCTTAACATTTCAACCAAAAAATCCCTAATTTCGGCGAATTATTTTGAGCTTATATGGTCCGTGACCCCTAATTTTTATTTTATATTTTGGACGTTCAATTTTTGAAGTTTAATTCTCAAGCTATTGAAAAATTCTGATGGATTTTGCTAGGATGTATTCTGGTGATGCTTCAGTCTCGTTTAAATCTCGTTTGGAAATAATTTTAAAATTATTATTATTATTTTATGTACAATAGCAATGAATTAACAAAATTGATGTTATTTTTAAACTGTGTCAAAAAATTATTCATTTCTATCTAGTGGTTTCAGAGTAATTTCAAATTGAAGATTAATGCCCTAATTGGCTGTTGGATTCATGTTAAATTTTCACAAAATAGGGGTTAGTTTAGGAAAAAGCCTTTTTATGAAAAAAATATGCACTTATGATTTATTTTTGCTTTCTTAAAGATAGTGTCATATATTTTTGCTATAAAAATCACAAAACAAATGAAGTTTAACTTAATTAGTTGTTTAAAAAAAAATTAGAAAATCAACATTTTTAGGGAAATATGGAAATGCTAAAATAGCTCATAAAAAGCATAAAAATGGGACAAAACTTTCTTATATCAACACCAACATTTGATTTTTGGGGCTGAGTTTGTTCATTCCTTCTATTTACAGCTTTTCAGAAAGTAAGAGAAAAAGTTAAATACTCTGAGCTAGATTTTTTCAATGAAAATAGTAAAAAAATGGGCAAAAATGCTTAAAATGTGCAAAAGTGCTAAAATTGGCCACTTTCAAACAGCTGTAGCCAAACGATTTGCACAGCAACCTATGAATTTTTCCTTATATATCATATTTATAGGGTAAGAGCATTGCAAAAAACAAGGTTTGAAAAAAGCTTAATACTTTAAATTTTTGGCTCCTCAGAAGAGTACATCCTTAAGTTGGGGGGATTTTTTAAAAGTAAATAAATATGCATACAACATGTGACGTGTTTTGTGAAACATTGAAGCCCCGACCGGTAGCATTTTGAGAAACATTTACCATGAGCAGAAATACCTCTGGATTAATAAAAAAAATAATAACTTTCTTATTATTCAAAAATATACAAAAAGTTAGAAACGATGCTGAATATTATTTAAAGATTTTTTTCTTTAATTAAAACACTGTGGGTTTCAAAAAACAATTTCTCATGAGTTTAATGATTCTATAAATAAAATAAAACAGAATAAAATTTTATTAGACAGTCACATGCAAAAGTCAAGGTCACAAGCTGAAAAGTCTTCAAACAAGAAATAAGGCCCATACATAATCATTCAAAAAATATACCCAATATTGAAGTTTTTATATAGTCATGTTCACAAGCCAAGGTCAAGGTCACGAGGTCAAATATTTAGATACAGATTGAAAGGTCTTGCTACCAGGAATAGACATGCTAAACATGAAATCCCTATCAGTTACTATTCAAAACAACTGTAGTAGAATACATGTATTGAAGGCACAATACACAAGATTACATAATTCAAAGTCCAGAGACAAGGCAAGAGCAAGAATACCAGAAGACAGAGGACTAAAGACACTACACTCACAAAACACAAACACCACAAATACAACACTGGTGTTATTTTTACTATGGACCAGGTTAGCTTAAACACGACTTTATATACTAGTCATATCTCAAGTATTGTAAGACCGGGTATAAAAGAACTGTCAGAAAATATTGCAGCAATGCGGCATTGGGAATTTCTGGTTTTATTATTATCCGAACCTCCAACCCCCCTCAAAAAGAAAAAGAAAAAAAAACAACAACAGAAGAAAACACATTAGCTCTTTTATATCTATATGGAAGAAAAAGCTAACAGAAATTTTAGCTTTGATATTTAATTGAAAATCATAAACCCATAAGGGTTGTTACAATACAAAATACATATATAACAACAAACATAATCCAGTACAAATTTATGAATGCACCGATTTATGTATTTTCACTTGGTATCTCTAGACTTTGTGCCAAATCTAGTACATACTGAGTAGTCAATTTCATTTTATAACATACGGATATGGAGTAAATGCACACGAGACAGTCTCTACAAATTCATGGTAAAACAATGAAACGGAAGAACGCTTTTATTTTTGTTCTTCATCTTGGTCCACGACCATAAGGCCTTCAACAATGAGTTTTGCTCATACCTCATGGTAAGTTCAAGACGGCCCCTCGCACCGGTTGGAGGAGAATTCATTGCTAGATGTTGAGCAATGCTACATCGATATTATTTTACGTCATAGATGCGGGGTAATCAAAAAACATTAAATTAATTTGCAGAGTGTTCTTACAATCGCCGTCATCCGTTGCCCGACAAATAGACCAACAGAAGACAATCATAACATATAAACAACCACAATGCACTTATCGATTCAACTCGATGCCAACTAAGAAAACTGGGCATAATAAAAACATGAGGTGTGGGCACTAGTTCAAGCAGGTTGTCCAATAATATTAGCGAATAACAAAAAATATAAAATGCCAAAATGTGAAGTATGATGGTGTATCCATATGAAATATTCTATATATATTATACCCCCGCTTTGTGGGAGGTTTATAGTGTTCATGGTGTCCGTCCGTCCCTCCGTCCGTCCGTCTTTCTTGTAGCCGACAGCTGGTATCCATCACTCCTCCTAAACCACTCATCGGAATTTCATCAAACTCATGCAGGAGCTTAATTACATAATGTAGATGTGCACTACGCTTTTCGTTTTTCCAATAATTCCCTTTTTCCAGATTTATGACATGTTTTGGACTTTGTCATTTTAGCTGAATGCAAACCATATGTTGATCACATGATATCCACCACTCCTCCTAAACCACTGATCAGATTTTCATGAAACTTGCGCAGGAGCTTAATTACATATTGTAGATGTGCACTACGCTTTTCGTTTTCCAATTATTCTTTTTTCCCCAGATTTTTGACATGTTTTGGACTTTGTCATTTTAGCTGAATGCAAACCATATGGTGATCACATGGTATCGACTACTCCTCCTAACCACTGATCAGATCCACTTATCAGATTTTCATGAAACTTATGCAGGAGCTTAATTACATATTGTAGTTGTGCACTTCGCTTTTCGTTTTCCAATCATTTCCTTTTTCAGATTTTTGACATGTTTTGGACTTTGTCATTTTAGCTAAATGCAAACCATATGGTAATCACATGGTATCCACTACTCCTCCTAAACCACTGATCAGATTTTCATGAAACTTATGCAGGAGCTTAATTACATACTGTAAATGTGCATTACGCTTTTCGTTTTCTAACAATTCCTTTTTTCAGATTTTTGATATGTTTTGGACAATTGGCCGTTTTAGCTCAATGCAAACTATATGGTGACCACATGGTATCCACTACTCCTCCTAAACCACTGATCAGAATTTCATGAAACTTACGCAGGAGCTTAATTACATATTTTAGATTTGAATCAAGTATTTTGTGTTCCAATAATTCCCCTTTTGCCAACTTTTTGACATCTTTTGGACTTTGTCATTTGAGCTCAGTGCAAACCATATGGTGACCAGATGGCATCCACTACTCATCTCAAACCACAGAGTGGAATTTTATGAAACTTATGGAGGAGCTTCATGACATATTGTAGATGTGCACTACACTTTTAGTTTCCCCAAATTCCCTTTTTACCAGATTTTTGGAGCGTTTTGGACTTTGTTAATTAAGCCTAATGCAAACCATATGGTGACCACCCTTTTACACTATTCCTCCCTGACCACTCATTGGAGTTTCAAGAAACTTATGCTGGAGCTTGATTACATATTTTAGATGTGCACTACGCTATTTGTTTTAAAATAATATTTTTTTTGGAGATTTTTTACATGTTTTGGACTTTGTGGTTTTAGTTCTTTTGCCTCGATGCAAACCATATGGTGAATAACTGGTATCTACTACTCCTCCTTGACCACTGATCAGAAGTTCATGAAACTTATGCAGGACCTTAATTACATATTATAGATGTGCACTTTGTATTTTGTTTTCCGATAATTCCTTTTTTAGATGTAAAGAAAATGCAGGAAGAGGCGGGACGGGGGTATCCGTGTCCCACTAGGCCACAGTAACTCTAGTATTAAATAGAGTTACTGTGGCCTGTTAGGCCACTGACTTACAAGCCCTGTCCCACCTCTTCCTAAATTTTCTTATAACATCTTAAAAAAAGGAATAATATTGGAAAATAAAATGCATAGTTGACATCTACAATATGTTAATAAGCTCCTGTGTAAGTTTCATGAAATTCCAATCATTGATTTTGGAGGAGTAGTCAGTGAAAACCTGCTTTTTTGCATCCAGCTAAAATGACAAAGTCCAAAACATGTCAAAGGTCTTTAAAAAAAGGAATTATTGGAAAACTTAAAGTAAACTGCACATCTATAATATGTTATCAAGGTCCTGCATAAGTTTATGAAATTCCAATCATTAGTCTTGGAGGAGCAGTGAATACCAGGTGGTTACCATATGATTTACATTGATCTAAAATGAAAAAGTCCAAAACCATGTAAAAAATTAGGAAAAACAAAAGGCTCCAAAAATGTAATTAAGCTCCTACATACGTTTCATGAAGTTCCGATCAGTAGTTTAGGAAGAATAGTGGATACCAGGTGGTCACCGTATCATGCATATGTTTGCATTGAGCTAAAACGACAAAGTCCAAAACATATAAACCAGAGGCTCCCAGGAGCCTGTATCGCTCACCTGGCTTTCAGTTGCCACAATCAAGGTAACATTGTAAGTTATACAGTTGATCTTCAGTTTCCCAAACTTTCGTAGCTCAAACACCTCCAATATCTTGAACTGTTTTTAAAGTCTGATCATGTTTTACTATATTTCTTTGTTGGGCTTTGTTGACAAAAAACGTTCTTGCTAAGGACCACTTTCGACACCAGTTTTGAAGTCGAGACGTCATTTTGTAAATGGCAGCCAACAAACAATTTTCAACACCGGTTTTGAAGTCGCAACATCAATATCTACTTTGAAATCAAATTTCATTGAAATCAGACAATGTTGAATTTTCCCGCCTTTTTTGGCGGCCATTTTAAAAATGGCGGTCAACGAACAATATTCAACATCAGTTTTGAAGTTGCAACATCAATATCTATTTGGAAACCAAATTTCATTGAAATCAGACAATGTTGAATTTTCCTGCCTTTTTTGGCGGCCATTTTGAAAATCGCAGTCAAGGAACAATTTTCAACATCAGTTTTGAAGTCGCCACAGCATGGCAAACATTTCATCAATTTACACTTAACCTTCATCTTCTATAGTTTTGGAAATAAAAGATGAAAAATACGAAAATTT
>MJUU01017275.1:1237-24585 GCA_002080025.1 Modiolus philippinarum | reverse complement strand
TGTGAGGGAAATATTTTAGATATTAGTCAGGAAGTGTTTAAATTTGCAAGAAATAAGAGAAAATTTTATTTTCATATCAAAACGTTTGGGTCTAATATTTTCTGAAAAGTTAAATGGGAAAATAATAATTTTTTTTGCTGTAACATTATATAGATCTTTGAAAGTAGAATCGTAAATATTTCTGCAGAAGTTCAAACATATTTTTGATGAGTTTGGTTCTAAGCAGCTTAGTAGTTCAAGAGGCAAAGATTTTTGAATGCATACGGTCCAACCTGGCAGTAATCATGAACCAACAAAGCACTATTATATCCAAGTACTGCCATGTTAATGTTAAGGTGGCTCACTCGTCACAATTTTGAATTTGTGTCTGATTTAGGAACTCCTCTGCTTTGCCCAGTTCAATGGCTTAACGAATTTTGCACACGGACCCCCATTTTTTATTTCATGAATATGTTCTATGGGTCAAATTAAGACATCTGACAAGTTTTCATAAATTTCTTGATATAACTTTTTAGCTTTAAGACAAAAATAATCCTAATGTTAAATTAATGGAAAATCCAGAGAAATCCATTTCCCGCCAATTTTTTTAATGACTTGTATCTCGGTAAAAAGCACACGGACCTAAATATTTCTTTTAACCATTTCATTTAGTGTACCATGCTTAGTAAATTAAAATAGGTTTCAAGAAATCCTTTATGTAAACAACATCAGGAGTGAGCCTCCTTAATATATGTATCCAATCTGTGTTTTGGTAAACTGCGTAAATGTGGTATGAAGACGGCCTTTGGAGTAAGAGTTAGTATGAAGCTCTATTACACCCTTTCGAAAGGCTTCACAACAAATACAAAAGGTCGATCAAACCATTATTTATACTTACCCTTATATATTCTTTCGCAGTTTTACATTTAATTTTTCTTGCCAAAAGAATACTCGTTGCAACAGTGTAGATTGAATATGTACATTTCAAGCTGCAATAAGCAAAACAAGTATTTTAATTTCAATTTTATAGAGGTGCTTTGGATTTTTTTGTTCATGTGCAGAAAAAATATCACAGCAAGATTATCTATTCATCTGCAAACGAATACCAAAGCAAAAGACAGGAAAGGGAAAATCTACAGCACAAAAATCCAAAAACATGGAAACAAATGGAGACAATAAGACAAAATTAATCCAGATACACGAAAATGAACAACAATTAACATGACAAACTAAGGCACTTACAATGTGAACACAAAAAACAAACAAACAAACAAACAAAATATGATAATACAACAATTGGAGGAATAACCAGAAGCTGTGGAAGGATTAGCACGATCTTCAAATTTCCGCGATTCGAATTTGAAAAAAAAGTTCAACTCTACTGCTCCTGAACCATTTTCTCCAAAGATTTGCATTTAAAAAATGCATACCCATGAAAATTAAATTTTACTTGTGCAATAATCAAGAAGAAACCTTGCGTCACAATGTTTCCCACATGAAAAAAATGCACCCCATTACAGAAAAAAGACATAAAACAGTGACTTCAATGTTAAAGAACAAACCAACAATTGTTTATACGCATATAGCAGTGCACTGTCATTGTTCTGTAACACGTCTAAGACGTCACACGGTAAAGATCAGCGAAGCGGTATTTACAACATACGTTTGTGATTAAAAGTTGGAATAATTATAAAATAAAAAAAGCAATCAATTGAGAAAAAGATTTTCTATAATGATTTGTCAAGTTTAAACCCGTTCTGACCCGTTATATAAACCTGGTTCCCTGGTAAAATATTTTGCTTTAAGCAATCTTCACTTCAAATATAACCCCAGTCATCAGCAATTCCTTACCAAATTTGATTGGCTGTGTAAACCCCCATCTTGATAACAAAAAGTTTAACTCTCATTACGCGCGTTTCTTTCGAATATATCAAGACAGATTGTATTTAATTTTATTTAAACAGCAAACCTACATCTCTTTTCAACTATTGAATGGCTTAATCGTATTTTTAAGTTATTGCCACAAGTAGCACAAAAATCCATTGTAAGAACATGTTCATCTCATTCAGCGATGTTTGTTTACATTAACACCGGATATTACGTCACGTATTTATATTTCGGAATTGCAATACATAAAGTCAAATTCTAAGTAAATTTAGAGACATTCCGACATTAGAGACACCTGATGTCACTCTTGTTTATTGAGAGTTCACACTGTTAGTGCTTTAGTTTTTTGTGTTGTATATGTAATGTTCGTGTGTTTTGTTGGCATGTGGTGCCTTTGGTCTTCCGTCTTTTGGTGTTCTTGCTTTTGCCTTGTCTCTGGACTTTTGATTTGTGTAATCTTGTGCTTTATTCCTTCGGTATTCTACTGCCGTTGTTCCGAACGTTGAACGTTGAAATCCGATTCACATTTGAATCGGATTCAATGCTGGTGACCTGACTCTATATTCGAACCGGAAACCTCTTACGGTAAAGAGAATATTGAGTCAGGACCCCAGACTAATTCAACGTATGTTGAGTAAAGCCTCGTGCTGTTTCCCGCCAAATCTATTCGGAATACAATTCTCGGTGTTTATCATTTATCATTTGAGAAAAAGATTACACCACTTTATCCCGATTATTACCATATTTTATCCACTCTCGATAGTTAAATTCAAAAATTTTAAAATGCTCGGCAAGCCTCGCAAATAAAATTTTAGAATTTAATTATCCGTAGAGTATAAAATATGGTAATGAACGACATTTTTATCTTTTATGCAATTTCATATACCAGTTGCTAGTTTCATAAGCCAGCAATATTGTCGCCTCAAAATCATTCAGTCCAAATTCCATTTTTTTCGTTGGTAAGTAATGTGAGACCATCTGGATGCGTTTATGTGGTGTCCGTTACATTTTATACCATTGCTTTAGACATGTATATACACGGCTGAATTATACAGTTCGGTTGTGAACGGCTTTCCGTATGCAGATATGTAGTATGACTAATAAATGCCTTCTAGACCCACTAATTTTGCTCGCTTCATAAATAAGTTAAAAATAAAGAAAAAAAAACAAACAGAAAATAAAAAGTGCAGTTTTTTTTCCAATTATAAGCCTTTTTAATAATTCGATGATTTCAAAATCTGTTTTGAAGCACAACTGGTAATTTTTCCGTCCCGTTAGAGGCACGCAATTTGATTTTTACGGAGTCTTTTTACGAACCCAACAATGCAGGACAGACAAAATCAAGTCTTAAATAAACAAAGAAAGGATATAGAGTAAATGCAAATAAGACAAAGTCTCTACAAATACATAACAAAACAAAGCAATGGAACAACATTTTTATTGTTGTTCTTTATATTGAAGTCACACTGAGGTTCAATACCGAACTTTGCTCATACATCATAGCAAAATCAAGACGGTCCCTAGCATTGGTTTGAGGGAATTCATTGCTAGATGTTGAGCAACGCTACATCCATGTTATTTCATGTCACGGATGCGGGATCGTCAACCAATATAAAATTAACTGGCAAAGTATTTTTACAATCATTATCATCCGTTGCACGACAAAAAGACCAAAAGAAGACAATTACAACATATTAACAACCACAGTGCTCTCATCGAGCCAGCTATAAGAAAGCTCGGCATAATAAAAGCATGAGATGTTGGCATTATAAATAGGTGGTCAGAATAATATTCACCATAATTGAAATATGTATAGAGCATACATCTCTCGCACGGGGAATTTTTTACGGACTCCACACAGTCATGACTGAAATCTTATCAAGTCTTGATTGGACCTATTTTGAGGTTTCTTAAAAAGTATTGGTTAACCATTCATTCTACATATGGATAATCTGCTGCCCTTAAACCAGGTTAATGCACTTCATTGATGTTTGACCAGATTATATTTAATCCGACAAGTAAGAGCACACTGCACCAAGAGATGGAAGTCTTCCTATTTTTTCAAGTTCAGTTCGGCAAGGACGTATATTGAGATATCAATATACGTCACCAAGTTAGGGTATGGAATGTTACTAAGTTTGTCGCAAATAAATTTGCCGCAAAGAGTATAATGCTTCTAATTAAAGGTTTCTTTTTTCGTCGGTTTCAATTTACAGATATTATTGAATTTTCAATAAGACGTTTTCCATATACCAAATTCACCCTAACCGACAAAATGAAGACTTCTTTAGGGTTGACTTGAAGCAAATATCGGTAATCTTTATTTGAAATCAGAATTTATATACAACATTTGAGTATTTTCGTTAAAATTTTTAAAATGTTGAAAATATGTTGTAAAATTTTTTGTATATTTAAAAATTTAACTATCAAGAAATGTCGTTCCTCTAGGTAAATACATTTGTGGAAATTTGAAGGACATACTTGACAAAAACATTTTCATCTTTTTCTGATGTTCCGAAATACATGTGCTCTTTGAGCACGACGTCGTCAGGCATGGTCTCCTTCTTTCGTACCGTCAAAAAAGTCGAAAGAATGCAAATTTTAAGTCATATTTTAATTTCAACCAATAAAAGGTTGAAAAATCAAAACTTTCTTGTGAGAGAAATATTTTTAACATATCAGTCAGTTTAAATTTGCAAGGAAATTTTCAGGCAAAAAAGTTTACATCAAATATTTTCTGAAAAACTATTAACATAGGAAAAAAATGGAAAACTTTTCATTCTTTGTTGTAACATAATGTAAATATTTCTGCAGAAGTTAAAAGCATATTTTTGGTTAGTTTGGTTCTAAGTAGCCTAGTAGTTCAAGAGGTCAAGCTCTGTGAATGCATAGGGTCCAATGTTCTTGCGATCATCTTGGATGGAGCGGGTGCCTACCTGACACATGGACAACCAAAGCACTATTGTTACCAAGTACTGCCTTTTTTGTGTAAATATTTTTTTATCGCTAATTTGCGAAGCGGGAAATCTAGTGGTATTATTCCCCTTCTAGAAAAGCTCTTCTGTGTAACAAATTAACAGCATGGCGACGAAAATAAACAATCGACAAAATGTCAAGATTTCAAAGAAATAAACAAATACAATATTTAGTGAAAACGTCATTTAATTCCCAGATCTTTACTTTGTAGTTAAAAAGTGATTGCCTCCAAGAAGAGGTAATATGTGAATTCCTTACGTTATTTACTGTCGTGATGAAAATATTCAACGGACAGCCTGGTCAAAATCAATTGCTATAGGGCGTTAAAATGCATGTACCCAGACAAAATTATATGTAGAGATAGATTTTTTAACGTAGTTTATTTATAGGTCAATTTAGTGACGATTCTTTCATAAGAAACGTTGGGATCCAAAATGAATTCTATGTTACTAGGCAAAATCATATCGTCTTGAAACGGCGCCATTTTCCTTTTATACCCACGATCTCAAAGGGTAATCATCAACAGAAGATTTCATTGGTTCAGTCAAGGAAAAGGGCGTGCCTTCAGTTAAAGCCCATTCAAAGTCCTAACGTGCTTAGTTAGTAAAAATCAATTTTGTTTGTATAACAGTGGACACTTGCGAGGTAGAAGTGGTCGTTTTATATACTTTATTTCGTCAAAATCACTGCGTGTACCCAGTCCAAAATTTGCAAATGAATCGATAAATATTTAATTGCAAAGTATATTTTTTCCTAAAAATTTTCGTTGTAAAGAAATGCCTATATCCCAAACTCTTTGGAACCAGGTAAGTTCCGGGAAATCTCATTTTTCATTTATAAATATGCAAGAAATATCAAAATTTGAAAAAAATGATGTAAACATCAAGATACGTCACATGAACATAACAGAGTTTGAAGTAACTTTTATCAGGTCTTAACAACGAGTTACACATTGAAATCGACATTTTTATCTTTTCTAAAGGTGAGTTCGTATTCTATTGTTTAAATACAACCGGATTTCAGACTGTGCGTAATGTTCCAGAGCAACGATTATTCTATTATCACTTCACTGCGCTGATACGAACATATTATCGTCAATCTCTATGGGACGTTAGTAACAGCGTAGTAATATGACGTCGCGTGACGTACGTTTCCTGACAAAAATAATTCCAAAAAAGAAAGCGCTATATTTTACCAATAATAATTTGTTGAACTAAAAAATTATTTCATTGGAAAAGGAAACATATATCCGATATGTATCAATAACAGAATTAGCGATAAAAATACTATTAGTAATTTGTTTTGCTCGGATGGATTTCTCAGCTAATAATACATCTCTTGCTGTCGCACTCGATGCAATACAAGCAGAGAATTCCACACTCACAAAACAAATTACTTATAGTATATATTATTCAATCTGTGTTTTGGTAAACAGCGTAAATATGGTATGAAGACGGCCTTTCGAGTATGAGTTAGTATGAAGCTTATTACATTCTTTCGGAAGGCTTGACGACAAATACAAAAGGTCGACCAAATTATCGATTACACTTACCCTTATATTGTTCTGCAGCTATAAATTTAATATTTCTTGCCAAAAGAATACTCGTTGCAACAGTGTAGATAGAGTCTGTATATTCTAGTAGCAATGAAGCAAAACAAGTACCCCTAACTATCTAATTTTATGGAAGTGCTTTGGATTTTTTTTTTTCATGTGCAGAAAAAATATCACAGCCCGATTATCTATTCATCAGTCAAAGAATCCAGAAGGGACAGGAAAGGGGAAAATCTACTGTGCAAAAGTTAAAAAACTCGGAAACAAATGGAGACAATCTGACAAAGTCAACACAGAAACACGAAAATGAACAACAATTAACGCAATTACCTAAAGCACTTGTAATATGAACAAAAAACAAAACAAAACAAAACAAACAAAAAATAACAATGCAAAAAAAAAGAGGAATAACCAGTAGCTTCGGAATAATGTTCAAATTTCCGCGTTTCGCATTTGAAAAAAAAGTTGAAAGTTTGAAAGAAAAAGCCTTGTACGGATAAACTTTGCACCTCCTGAACTAATTTCTCCAACGGTTCGCATTTAAAAAAAAAATGCATACCCCGAAAATAAAATTCTACTTAGGTAGTATTCAAGAAGAAAACTTGCGTCACAATGTTTCCTACATGAAAAAAAAAATGTGCGTTCCATTGACAAAAAAAGACATGGTACAGCGACTTCAATGTGTTTTAAAAGTTACTATGCAACCTTTCCGGGCCTCATAGTAACCGTCAAGGTCTAATATATTTAAAACGTTAACACCAAAAATGACTATATGACATTTTTCCTTGAAAATAAAACATTCTTTTTTTTCCTCAAGAATTACACAATGTGTGATCGAAGCTGATGTGTTTTGTTAGAACTATAACCTATCTTACATCAACATGCTTGTGTTCAGTTTCAGTCTAGTATGTTTCAACCCATTTTGCACTATATCAATAGTGACTCTATACTTTTCCACTGTCATATGATAACCATAGGTATAAATCGTAAATTATAGTATTCCTAACTACTTCATGACTTCAATTAGTCCATCGGTTCAACAACGGCGGTTGGTCAAAACAATCTCATTTCGATTTTTAATACGTGTTTCTTTGATTTAAAAGTTTCTTGTTTGATTGAACTCTGTGAAGTTTGTTTTGCCGTTTTTAATTCAGTTCGGCATCCTTTGTAAAGTACAGCAACGTTGTTTGGAAATCAATTTTTTGCTTACATATATACTTATTATATTTGTACCCAGACAATTAAAAAGAATCGCCTTTTAATCAATTATAAATAACTTATTTTTAACCCGGACATTCTTCGGTTTTACATATAGTGCTAGCACGAGTTATAAGCAAACACATTGTTACAACGAGGCGTAACGGCATCAAGTTTTTAAAACGGAACGGCAACCAAAATGAAAGGTTAATAGAAAATCTTTTCGAAGAAATCTTCACATTTAAGACCTCAATGAAACCCTCCCGACTAACATTTGCTGATCAATTTTCACAGCGACGGTCATCCGATGACACCCCTAACGAAACTAGGCCTTAATCGTACGCATCGCATCAATCAACAAATGGTCAAATCATACAGGCTACGTTCTAAGATACTGTCATAGACGGGCGAGTGGTCCTGTATTCAAAATTATTAGAATGTACTACTTGTACTACCTCGGTATTCTTAAGGATATGCTCCAAGTAAAGATGTGTATTCCAGAGTAATAGCTAGCCGTATACTTTACATATACTAGTAACATGTAGATACTAAAATATGATCCAAGTCTGTGTCCAATCATAACAATAATTTTATTATAATAATACATTTGGTTTATGTAATTATCCTTTTCATCATAGCATAGTTCCGATGATCAACAAGTGAATATTTATTAGTATAAAATAACTGAAACAACGTAATTTGGATACTGGCCTTCCATAGGAGGGTCTCTATAAAATGATTAGTGAGCCTCCAGTGTTATCCCCAGAAATACCATGAGCCAAAATCAAGTCAACAATATAACTTATCAATATGTTAAATAAAGACAAAAGGGTTAATTCTATGTTTGCTTCATAAGGTATTCATTATAAAAGATAAAACGTAAGTCGACGTGGTGGGATATCGTTCCTATATCATAGCTCCCGATAAGTTATTCTTAACTTAAGTCTGACATGTACATTCCATAGAATAAAGATTAAAATGGCGTTTGTTTACATAGCTGTAGCATAGCGATGAATCCTAGCATACGTTCCTGTGTATTTTAGCATAGATAAATAAAATTTAGTATTCCAAATTATTTAGTTGTTCTTTCTTTGCCAAAAGGAGCCTTATAAAATCATATTTCCGTGTCAAAATGCATCGTACCTGAGCTTTGAAGCGTTAAGATAGTCTCGTTTAATGTTACGTTCAATATGGACGTCAGAAACGATATGACGCCATCAAGCGTTCGCTCGGTATTTATAGGGTCCGGAAAACTTCATACGCTGGCTCACNTTCCCCGACATTTAAGGTATGGCACCACATGCAAACAATAAATAAGCCATAGCTTAAAGTCTTTAAAAAAATATCTGTCAATGAATTTAGACAAATTTGGAGAAAATCATTCCTAAAAAAACATTTTAGGCACAGATGCAAAAGAATACTATCATTGACAATTACTCAAGTTATCATAAATTACTGATGTGCAGTCTACCAATATATCAATACAAATGCAGAAAGGAAAAAATGATACAAGAACACATACAAAAAGGAAAGAAAAAAAAAAACAATTCAAACTTCAGATCTTGCACAAAAATGACTTTCCAAGAAAGCCATTGGGGACTATTTTTTTCTTTTTTGGGGGTTGGGGGTTGGGCGGGGGTAAATTTTAATTTTTGTGTGTCCTTTTTCTTTCTTTTTTTTTCTTTTTTTACTTCATTTGGATATCCCCTCACCTTCGAATGTAAGTTCGGGGAATAAGGTCGTTGCATCTTTTTGTTCGTCTAATCCTATGTGTTTCCGTCAGTCCGTCCATTCGTATGTGTGTCAATCCCTCAGTATATACGTCTATCCATCCGTCCGTCTGTCCCCCATGTCCGTTACGCTTTTGCTAGTTGCTTGAACTACTTTTACATTGTTTAATTTAGGAATTTACCTTTGTTGTAGATCTGTTGTATATATGCTGCAGAAGCGCAAAAAAATTTTAGGATTTTTATCCCTACACTTTCTGAAGAAAGTTCGGGGATATTGTTTTCGGCTCCACCTGTCCGTCTGTCCGAAACGATGTGACGCGAACTACTCAAACATTTTGGAATTAGGATTTCAATTTTGTTATATAATTGTTGCAGATATACTTCAAATGCGCAATAAGCTTTCTGATTTTTTATATTGGTGTTGATGTAAACAAGATACCCCAAGATGTCGATTTTGACACATGTTGCATGTGACGAGAACCCCTCTAATACAATTTTGGATCTAGGAATTTAATTTTGTTGTAGAATTGTTGCATATAGTCTGTAGAGGTGGAATAAACTTTCGGATCTTTTTTATCATTATCATGGTGCAAACAAGAGGCACTAAGATGCGGATCTTGACAAAGGCCTTTAGATGTGGATTTTGACATTTGTGCAATGTGACTCGAACTCTTCCTATATTTTTGGGTTTAATGTTTTAATTTGTATGTAGAATTGTTGCATATAGTCTTTAGATTTTGATCCCGGTTCCAACTTTGTTAAATTTCCTGAATATGTCAAAGACGCATACATGTATTTTTTTTAATTTTGGCATACAATTTTATATTCTGAAAACTTAGGATTCCAAAAGGTAGTTCTAATTTTGGTAAATTTTCTGAAAGTCTGAAAGAACACTTTTTTAAATTCTACCTTGCAACCATGATAAGATAACTCGTTGCATTTAGGACAAACATTTTCATCAATTGGATTTTAAATATAACTGATTCCAATTTGGGTGAATTTGCTGGAAGTCTCAGAGACCATTTATTATTTAGGAACTCTACCTAGCAACCATGCTTAAATTGTTTGCAAAAATACAACAGTCAGTAGAGTGGTTAACCACCTGAATTGGGCAACGTCAAAATAAAAGCAAAAATAAGAAAACATTTAAGAGATAAAAAAGGGGTAAAATTGTTTGTTTCGTTTAGGACAAACATTCTCATCAATTGGATTTCAAAAATAAACAACCATATATCCTTGAATTCTTTTAGTAATAATAAGGACTATCAATAGTTTGATTTAAAGAAAAAATATCGAGAAAAATTATGCCCAATGTGATTAACAACTATTATCTGTGTTAATCAGGTAGTGCAGAGATAGCTGTCGTTTCCGACAACCTCTGGGTGATATTGGTCGAGTGCACACTAGAGGCCCCAAGATGTCGATATTGATACTTGTGGCAATCGACGCAAATTCATTCTAAAATTTTATATTGAGGTATTAAATTTTGTTGTAAAATAATAGTCAATAGAGGCACAATAAACAGACGGTTTTTTTATTAATATTTATCTTGGTGCAAACAAGAGACCCTAAGATGTCGATTTTGACAAAGGCCCAAAGATGTCGATTTTGACATATGTGTGGCATGTGACGCGATCTCCTACTACATTTTTGGATTTAGTGATTTAGATTTGTTGAATAATTGTTGCATAGTCTCTAAATGCGCGGTAAACTTTCGGAACTTTGACTTTGGTTCCAACTTTTGGTAATTAATCTTTTTTTTGCTTTTTTAGCAAATAGTTTTCTATGTTGGCAAGCATTTAGAAATAATTCTAAATACTTATTGAATTCTAATATTCTAAAATGTGATTAAAGATTTTGGTTAATTTCCAGGAAGGTCTAATCAAAGACCACTTATTTTTTGGAATTTCACGTAGCAACTATACTTTTAGAATATTTTTTCTGATTTAACAAATTGAATTTAAAAATATTTAATTCAAATTTTGGAAAATTTTCTGCTAGTCTCAAACACCGCTTATTTTTTTAGATAAATTCGATCAATCAGACCAAATCTTTATCAGGGTCACATACTCCCGGTACTAGGGTCGAACCAGAGTCTTGATCAAGTTGGTTGTTGGACTACCCAAGTTCCAAGTGAAAAAAGCTTAAACGGAGTGTACATTTCTTAATAATGCTTCATTATAACGCCAATGCATGCGCATGTTATCCCTACAAATTAAGAACATTGTGGATAGCAATTTTTATACCCCGCTTTGTGGGAGGTATATAGTGTTCATGGTATCTGTCCGTCCGTCTATCTATACCCAAAAGCCTGTATCCGCTATTCCTCCTAAACAACTAATTTGAATTTCATAAAACTTACTCAATGCAAACCATATCGTGATCATATCGTGACCACTTTGTATCCACTATTCCTCCTAAACCACTGATTGGCATTTTTCACAAAACTTACGCATGAGCTTAATTTAATATTGTAGAAGTGTACTTTGTTTTGTTTTCCAATAATTCCATTTTTCCAGATTTTACATGTTTTAGATTTTGTCATACAAACTCAATGTAAACCATAAAGTGACTATCTGGTGTCAACCACTCCTCCCTGACCACTGATAAAAATGTCATTAAACTTACGCAGGATCTTAATTAAATAGCATAGATGTACACTAAGTATTTTGTTTTCAAATAATTTTTTTTTCCAGATTTTTTGCATGTTTTGGTCTTTGTCATTTTAGCTCTATGCCAAAAGCTTGTTTCTACAACCTTTCCTAAGCCGCTGATTGGAATTTCATGAAACTTATGCAGGAGCTTAAAATAACATTGTAGATGAGCACTATATATTTTGTTTTCCATTAATTTCTTTTTTCCAGACTTTTTTACACGTTTTAGACTTTGTTACTTAACTCTATAACAAAAGCTTGTTTCCACTACCTTTCCTAATTTCATGAAACTTATGCAGGAGCTTAAAATAACATTGTAGATGAGCACTATATAATTTGTTTCCGATAATTTCTTTTTTCCAGATTTTTTGACACGTTTCAGACTTTGTCATTTTAGCTCTATAACAAAAGCTTGTTTCCACTACCCTTCCTAAACCGCCGAGTGGAATTTCATGAAACTTATGCAGGAGCTTAAATTAACATTGTAGATGAGCACTATATAATTTGTTTCCGATAATTTCTTTTTTCCAGATTTTTTTATACGTTTCAGACTTTGTCATTTTAGCTCTATAACAAAAGCTTGTTTCCACTACCTTTCATAAACCACTGATTGGAATTTCATTAAACTTATGCAGGAGCTTAAAATAACATTTTAGATGTGCACTATATATTTTGTTTTCCAATAATTTCTGTTTTTCAGATTTTTTATATGTTTTAGTCTTTGTCACTTAGCTCTATGCCAAAAGCTTGTTTCCAGTACGTTCTATAAGCCACTGATTGGAATTTCATGAAACTAATGCAGGAGCTAAAATGATATTGTAGATGTACACCATGTCTTTTGTTTTCCATTAATTCCTTTTTCCATATGTGCAAGAAAATTCAGGAAGAGGTGGGCGGGGGTTTCCGTGGCCTTCTAGGCCACAGTCATTTAATCTTGTATGAATATTTTTAATTCAGAAAGCTTGGAAATCTAACCAAAGAAAGCAAATTCATAATAATTTTTTCTGATTACCTATATCATAACATCAATTTAAATAAATTACATTCGGCAATTACATAAAATATTTTTGTTATCTGGATTAAAATTATTTAGGTCGGACATTGATTTTAGACAATTAATATTTGATATTGACCGATTATGTAACGAGGCTGTGTAAATTTAACCCTTTTATTTGTATTCAAATTAAGACTGTAAAGTCTTTCATTAAACCCGTTAGGGTTTATTTGTGCAAATAAAGTTATTATTATTATTAAACAGTAATAAGAACTGAGAGATTGAGACTCATCACAGTCATCATTTTATTCAACTTGATTTAACTGTATGCTGATTATATGTTTATTTTTTGTTTATAATTCATGTTTGTAATGCTACGACCCAAATGGGTCACAGTCTGCATCTATAGATTCAAAAGCATGCAATTGCATTACATACTATGGAGGACATATTTGCATACCTGTAAAAATAGGTATGTAAAAATTAACATGTTAATGAGGTATGAAATTATTAAAGTAATGTTCAATTAGCAAAAACGTACTACGAAAGTTGAAAAGGCTTAAAAAAAGATAATACCTTTTTTTTTTTAAATAATGGAATAAAAAAAACACACAGGTCAAAAAATACCAAACCATGTACCGAAAATTAAATGGTTGCTCCGTCTATAGGGTGTTTCATACAGTAGTTTTATATGCGTTTTCCTAAAAATTTCCATTTTACCATCTTAAAAGTACTTTTGCATTTTTATTATCATTTGTGTAAATATTGTGAACCAGGACAGCTGGAAATGTGAAGCACCGAAAGATTTTAAGCTTCCGACGTCGTCTACTGATTTAAATAAGTATATATCATATATCAATCTAAATTAATTGAATTCAATATTTACATAAAATATTATTCTGATGGCTTTAAATTATTACCGGACATTGATTTTAGGACAAATATCCGATATTGACCGTTTATGTACCTTTAATTTATTTTAAACTCGATACCCTTGTAGATTCAATATAAGTTGATTTTAATTAATACATACGAAAATCTTCAATTAGAATTCAATTCGAAGTTAAAATAAAATTATGGTCTATTTAATATTTTCTTTAGATTTATGTTTACCACAGCTCTGAATTTTATAAGGCTAGTTTTATAATCGCATTTTGCGCTAAATTTTGGACATAAGTACTAAGCATGAGACTTACATAAACGAAAATTAAAGAAAAATGTGGACGGCAGTACTAATTAAAACAGCTTACGTAATTTGGCAAATTGCAATTGACGTCAGTTGACTCAGCTAATTTTAGATTTGAAATCCGAATTGAACTTAATTAAACTAAATTAAAAAACGAACAATGAAAAGAATTTAAATAAAAACTAGAGTAATTACTGCTGAAACTACAGTGATCCCCACACTCTCCGTTTGACACAGAAACCAGTTGTTACAGACCATCTTCCCATTTTTATATTAAATTTTCAAAAGTCAGTATTTTTAATATGAAAAGGAATTCATGGAGATTATTGTGATTACGCAGAATCCAAAGATAAGCAAACTTTAAGACTTTAAGTAAAATACCAAACTTAGAATTAAACATTTTTTATTGATTGATTGATAGATTGATATGGGGTTTAACATCACATTCAGCAGTACTTCAACTATTTCATGACGGTCCGTTTTAGTGGTGGAGGAAGACGGAGTACCCGGAGAAAACCACCGACCTTGGGAAACATTTTTGAAACATTTGTGAAAATAATTGTTCTAATTGAAACACATTTTAAAACTATGGAAAAAGTGGTCTTTGAGACTTTCATGAAATTTTCAAAATATTTTTGAAGTACAATTGATTGATTAATTGATTGGTTGTTTTTTAACGCCTACTTCAGCCATATTTCAGTTGTATGAAAATGTTTGCTCTTATCAAAATCAATACTAACAGTATCTTTGATAGGCAGAATTCTAAATATACATTAACTTTATTGAAAAGCACAATTTTGGGAGTTGATAGCAATACATAGAATTACAGTACAAAATAAACAAATTTACAAGACATTTCAAACATAGCAAATAAAATAAAGTAAAGAATCATGCAGCTATAGAATCCACTTTCCTCAGTATTAAAGACTTTTTAATACTGCAAATGATTCGGACATGATTTTTAAAAAAATAACTTGTTCGTTTTTTGTATCGGAAAGATTAACTATATTAAATTGTTTTCGTATGTTGTTATACTTTGGACAATGGAAAAAGTAGTGAACCTCATCTTCGATGACTTTTGAATTGCACATTTGACATAATCTTTCATTTCTGTTTAATTTTTTATATCCACCCCTTACTATTTCTAGAAAATGGTCACTAATCCTCATTTTACATATATTTTTTCTATTTTCAAAATTTGTTGTTAATAAATATTCATTGATTTCATAGTTAGTTTTAAGTTTTTACTGTATAAAATATTTTATTATTTTCATTTAGTGTATTTAGTTTTCCAAAAAACAATGTTTCATAATTATTTTTAAAGTTTATTTTAATTTTCTTCTCAAAAGAAAACTTTTCTCTAAAAAAATCAAGTTCTTCTATTTCATCTATTTCTACATTATTTGTAGAACATACATTGGTTACAAATGTCAACCAAGAATATCAGCCATTTTGATGTAATGACTGAAAGTAGAAATGCAAACTGGAATCAAAAAATTTTTGCGCCCTAATCGAAACAAATTCTAAAAGTATTGTTGCTAGGTAGAATTCCAAAAATAGGTGGCCTTTGGGAATGTCAGGAAAAGTAATAAAATTGGAATCACATTTCAGAATTCTACATATTTTTTTTCACCAACCACTTTCTAACATTTAAAAGAAATAAAAGTCTTTGACATTTTCTAGAAATTCAACAAAACTGGAACCAGAATCAAAATACTCAAACCTTATTTCGCATTTACAAAATACATACAACAATTCTGCAACAAAATTAAATCCCTAAACCCAAAAATGTAGAAGAGAAATGTGTTGCATGCTACATGCGGTGAATCCACATCTTAGGGACTTCGTCAAAAACGACATCTTTAAGACTCTTTTTTGCGCCA
Organism: Modiolus philippinarum; assembly: GCA_002080025.1. Lineage (NCBI taxonomy): Eukaryota > Metazoa > Mollusca > Bivalvia > Mytilida > Modiolidae > Modiolus > Modiolus philippinarum. The sequence goes on along the minus strand of MJUU01017275.1, from coordinate 8,547 downwards.
AGACAAATATAAAAAATACGAAAGCTTATTGCAAATCTACAGCATATACGCGAAAATTTTAAAACAAAATCAAAACCTTTAATCCAAAAATATAAGAGGAGAAAATGTGACGGGTGGACAGATGGACGACATTATCTCCGAGCTTTCATTCTAAAGTACGGAAAAAAGAAAACCCAATAAAAAGGGAGATTATTCAGTGCCCCCAGCAAAGTTTGAACGTTTAAAGCTACCTTGATATCAGTTAAACAGGCATTATAGAAAACCAAACATTTGCAAGTTTGGGACAACACACGTATGTAACACTAAAGGACTTGTGGGGAACATATTACATACAATGAATTAATGTTTTATATCATCGTGAATAAATGTTTTAACTGTATTAAGTATTCTAGAATTTCAGATATCATTAGATAAATGAATTGTTTTGCTCATTTTTTAATCAATTGATTAATCAAAGAATGCTTTAACTTCTTCCAAATTTTTTTTCTGTCCGTGTGAAATTTGTTTCAAGATGTTAAAAAAGGTTTTTTTTCTTTTATTATGTGCATTGCCAAATGGTCATCAGTAAAAAATCTAATTTACAGGAACTTATGCATCTTATAATTTAATTACCATTTGGCCAATGCCTTTGCTAGTGGACTGTTAAAATACAGGTTTTCATTTCTAACATTTAAAAAAAATAAGAGTCTTTGACATTTTCCAGCAATTCACCAAAGTTGAAACCAAAATCAAAATTCTGAAAGCTTATGGCGCATCTACAAACTACATGCAACAATTCTGCAACAAAATTCAAAATGTGTTGCATGGCTCATGCGGTTAAATCCACATCTTAAGTACTTTGTCAAAAACGACGTCTTTGGGACTCTTTTTTGCACCAAGACAAATATAAAAAATCCGAAAGCTTATTGCGAATATACAGCATATATGCAAAAATTCTAAAACAAAATTAAAATCTTATATCCAGAAATATAGGAGAAGAAAATGTGACGGACGGACGAATGGTTGAGGCTAACGACAATATCTCCGAACTGTCATTCTAAAGTACGGCGGAAAAAGAAAGTCAAATAAGAAAAGGAAATTATTCAGTGCCCCCAGCAAAGTTTGAACGTTAAAAGCTACCTTATTAGACAAACAGGCAATATAGAAAACCAAACATTTGCAAATTTCGGACAAATACATATGTAGCACTAAAGGACTTGTGGGAACATATTTCTGAGTTTATACAATAGAGTAATGATATATATTATCGTGAATAAATTTCCAAACTGTATTAGTTATTCTAGAATTTTATATATCATTAGATATATGAATAAATTTGGTCTTTTTTAATTAATATACATCGGCAAACGAATACCGAAGCAAAAATTTATATATTTTTTAAATCAATTGATTCATTAACGAAAATTTTAACTTCTTTTAAAAGTATATAAAATAAATCTTTTCTGTCTGTGTGAAATTTGTTTCAAGATGTTGAAAATATAGAATCCACAATCGCATCGAGTGAGAAACGACATTTCTACACTAGAGATAGTTAAATTTTCAAATATTTTAAACGCGAGGCTTGCCGAGCGTTTAAAATATTTAAAAATTTAATTATCGAGAGTGTAGAAATGTCGTTTCCCACGAGATACGGTTGTGGATTTTATTTCTCTAATGATTTCAAGGAGATTTTTGACAAAACATGACCCCCCTTTTCTGATGATCCGAAATAAATGTGTTCTTTGGAAGTGACGTCATCAGGCATGGTCGCCTTTTTTCATGACGTCACAATGGTAAAGTCGGAAAACGGCAAACATATTTGACGTCATAATTGAATTTCATCCAATCACTTGCCGAGAACAACATTCTCTCTAGAGAGGAGAAACATATTTCTCCAACCGCTCAGGAAACGTGAAAACAGGACAGAAATTAGAGAAAATGGATTTCATCTTTTATTATGTGCATTGTCAAATGCCCATCAGCAAAAAAAAAAAACAAATCTACAGCAACTTGTGTATTGTAATATTCATTACCACTTGGTCGATGCCTTTGTTGATGGACTGTTAGTCCCCGAGAGTTTTCACCAAAGTAGTCAATACTTTGGTGCTGTCATAAGAACTAATGGTAAGGGAACGCAGAGAACAATTTTTACAGGGGAACTTTTATATACCATTCCTTTAAAGTTTAGTGGAATTTTGCTAAGGAAGTACAAGTGTCTAGAAAATTTGTAATTATAATGAAAACTCTGCCTTTTGCAAGTTAAATAACATGCCACCCTTCCCCCCCCAAAAAAAAATAAAAATCCATGTAAAAACTTTTTTTAGAAATAAGATGTCAAAATTTTAGTGGGAACTGGTTCTTTCTAGAGGTATCCTTCATTTTCAATTAGCTGCTCATATGCCTTAAATAACACAATAACGAAGTTACCGTTTATCTATTTTCTGCATATGCGCATTTCGACAACTTATGTCCCATTAGTGCAGATCAAACCAAAACATTTGGAAGTCCATTAACCGAAAAACGTGTAAAAGCTGATAGAGAACAAACAACCAAAATGATCTAAACAGAAAAGCCAAAATTCAGCTAAGGAGAGAGCTATGCATGAGGGAGATACTCCTTAGTTTTAAACAAAATTTTGTTAAATTTAGATATTGCAAGTTTCAGTTAAATCGGTTTTCGGGTCAGCATATGTGAAAATGGAATTGGAAGAGTATAAAAATTCGTACACTGGCTATTTTGTTATCAAGAAATTATGTTCCATGTGCATAAAGTTTCATGATTTCCGGATCCGACCGATATGAGAAAATGTAATAAATGACGTTTCTTATGTACCATTCTAATACAGTTTAGTTAAACTTGCTCAGTAGTTTTGGTAAATGATGTAAACTATGTTTCGCGCTAGCGGACTGTTTTTTTCCCGATTAGACTGAATTCAGCAATATTTGTAGATAACCTTCCAGGCATCATTCTAATACAGTATAGTAAAAATTGCGTCAATACTTTCATAGCAGGTGGTGAAAAGAATGAGTTTCCCCTTTGTGTCTAATGTTAGACTCTGTTCCACATTGGCGGCTATGTATTGTATTGATTCGGAATGAAATGGACGATGTTTGTACAATATCTTCCATATATCATTCCTATAAAGTTTGGTTAAATTCGCTTCAGTCTTTTGAAAAAAAGGTGAAAGTAAACAGGCGCACGCCGGGTATTCCGATACACGGAACCGGAGCAGGCACAAAAAAACACGAAACTCATTTTTGTTTACAAGCGGTAGGGTGGGTACAGATTTTTATTAATAAGTGAACAAAGAATAGGAAATTTTTGTAAGTAAATTGTCATTTTTATTTGACATATAAGATAACATTTTATTTCCAACCTTTTGGGGAAGATTAGATTATCCAAGTTTGCTATTTTTCACGGCGATATGTCAAATAAAAGTGATGAGACGTTCATGTTTTAGACCATATCCAAATCATCAATGGCTCAGTCTTTTCATTAATATCAACTGGACATTATCTGAAAGTGTCAGTTCCCAGAATTCACTCGTTATATCTTTATTTGGCGATTTATATAACAAAGGTGCGTAATTAAGGGCACAAAAAACCGCGGAGCATGATACAATTGAACATGAAGTGGACACATTCAAATGATACAGGGAACGCGGAGTTTATTCAAGCGAAAATAAAGGATAATGAAAGTTTATGCAGTTTTGACTTGCTCTTTACGGCGCCTATTACTTGAAAACAATGTGTGCAACTAGTTAAACAATTTAAGATTTAAAAACGTCGGAATAATGGGTATAGCATGCGTATTTATAAAATTTAATCTCAAATTATTGTTTATCAGGTCTTATCTTCCATAATTGATAATGCAAAATATTCTAGCATCAGGCATTTCAGATTTCGTGTCTGAATTTGTTTTGCTGAAAAGTTTGTTGTTTTTATTTTAAGCCACGAATTTCAACCGAAATGTAAAAACAGTTTAATATCAAGCAAGAGACTCTTTCAGGCAAATTGAAACATTGCAATACAGTACAGACAATTTGTCCAAAAAAGAAGGGACGACTATACCAAAATATTAAGCAACAACTAGTGCAAGAATGTATATGTTTCCAACTGGCGACTTTCTGGCTGAAAGTCTCCTTTTTAAAGGACCAACCAATGACCATCATGGCCAAGATGGTCCAGATGTCGGAAAATGTTCCGATAAGGCCAAATTTTAAATTATATTCCTTAATGCAAACTATTATTAATAAAGTACAAATTTGAAAAACACATCTTTTACGGGGTACCAAGCAAACACTATCGTTTCAAAGTTGGTTCTAATTGGCCCAGTAGTTTTCTCATAAGGCTCGATGTTAAAGTATGTCCCCCGCTGGTGGTCATATTAGATAACATATGAACTTGAAGGTGTCTATCTAAGGACTATTATGAAAAAAAAATGTTGCAAGTAGCACAGTAGGTTTGGTTCCAACTGGCACAATTGAATAAAAGTTTGATACGCCGGAAGGATTACAGACTCAAAGTGATCACAGAAGCTTGTATTTGCTAAAGCCAGTTCAACCATTATAATCATATTATCTTTCAGAAACTATTCAAGGCAAGTTAGCAATGGTAATTGACAGTTAATCTCCTCGCACATTTTTTTCTGTCTTTTTTTACTTTTTACTTTTGTAATGAAAATTAATTCTCAGACAACGTATCATAGTCTGCAAGAACAGTGTTCCAAAAGACACAAACTATAACAAAAAATCATTGGTGTAGCATCCGTTCCTGTATGAAGATTCTAACCAAAATCACTCTTTCATAGAAATATGACAGAATATCAGTTTCATCACGAGATTTGTTCCAAAAGGAAGAAATATGATTCCAATATTTATAATATTTGTTCCAAAGATAATTTTAATGTGCCGAACAAGTGCCAAACGTCGACACCCATGCCGACAAATCGAAAGACAAAAAAAAACATAAAAACAAACAAACAAACTAAAAGCCGAAAATATCGTCTTATAAAGTACAAATTTGAAAAAACAAACAAACTAAAAGCCGAAAATATCGTCTTATAAAGTACAAATTTGAAAAAACACACCTTTTACAGGGTACCATGCAAACAAATACATAAACATATGTATATGTCTATCATTCTGCTTGTATTATGTCAAACTATCAGGATTTATACTTGTAGGGTCCTGTAGCCCCCTCCCATATTTCACGAAATCACTCTTCATAATTTTATAAAATCATGCATCACGCCATGGCACCTGAATCGGTTTTTCAGGAGCTCAGAATACATAGCTTCCAGGTGCGTCCTAAGGTAGTGGATAGGGAAATGCTCTGTCTATTCGTGGAAGTCAGGTCATGAAAACTTGAACACGAAACATTGTAGCCAAACTGTTTGGAAAAACGCCGCCCTACATGCAGTGTAAGCCCCCCTTTTATATTTTTCAAAGGAAAGTAGACTCGCCGGGAGTCCTGTAGAAGTCTAAATTTCCTGTCCCTACCCATTTCTCCCAATCTCCGTTTTGCCCCGGTTGTCTTTTCCCTTTATGTCGTTTTCCTTTTACTATTTTTTTTTTATTGATTAACTTGTTTTCGTCCTGGGTAATAGGTAGAATACTAAGATATTCAATAGATCAGGTCTGGGGAAGGTACCCCAAAGTAAACTAAATACCTTAATGAAGACATGCGGGGATCACTTTCGTAAGATACTGATCTGTAGCGTTCTTAAACAAATATTACAACATTTACAGCCTGTTTAGACATATACAAAGTATAAACATATAAAACTTAAAACCCTATATGCAAATGCATGTGAAATATCAAGCGGCTAGGACTACTGATACAGGCTGTTTTAACAGCTTGTAAAAAGCTTAACGTGATAGTTTTTGCATGACTGAGGGTTCAGGGACATCATCTGGGTATGGAATAACTAAGGAGTCGTTGGCATTGAATTGGTGTGTACTCCTCAAGACGCAGTTGATAGTTAAATATCATGTGGCTAGGACTTCGTACAGTCTGTACTAACTCCATGCGAAAAGCTTAACAAAATCATTCATGCACGACCCGGAGGTTTGGTCATTTAAGAGGGTATTTGAGTTAAATTTTACCGATATGCCACTGCACATCTATAGGGTCTGTAAGTCTCGTCATGTGACACCGAGATTTCGCGATAAGATTGAAATTCGAAACCGTTTCCCGCCAAAACATGACGTTTTTGAATTATGACGTTTAATTTTTTGTTTGGTACGTCATATATTGTCGTGGAAAATGCAACTTCCGGGAACAAAAATTATACACGGAAGTTTCAAAATTGAACGAGACTTACAGACCCAATTGACCTACAAATAACATGATTTAACAACGAAAGAATATGGAGTACATGCAAATGAAACAAAGTCTCTGCAAACACATGACTAAACCAAGAATCAGAACAACGCTTTTATTGTTTTTCTTCGCCTTGAAGTTACCTTGAGGCCTTCAACAATGTGCTATGCTCATAGTAAGTCCAAGACGACCCCTAGCATCGGTTTGAGCGGAATTTATTGCTAAATTGACGAGCAACACCACACCCATGTATCCCATTACAACTGTCTAAATTTCGAATTGTTAACGATTTATATACTAGATTTAAAACGTATTATTTCATAATAGCGGAATTTTATTAAGAGTAAATCATTATAATTTTTCTCTCCATGCATTGCAATAACAATATGATATTATTCTTAAAAGAATACACTGTACTTTTTATTCATTCGTGGTATTTGTATACCCTATCCATACAGAGACTAATTCTGAGTAAATATGGCATTCCAAGATGTCTTCAATTTTTCTCCTGTAGAGATTCTGACATTTTTCTGTGCTTTTTCTCTCCAATCGATATTGTTCCTTGTGCCCGGTAGCCGTGTTCAGTGTGCCATTGTAATTTAATGCTCTACGTTTTTCTGTGCCCAAAATTACACAACCATGCTGGATAAATCGCCAAATAAAGATATAACGAGTGTATCCCAGGAACTGATATTTTTAGAAAATGTCAAGTAGCTATTAATGAAAAGACGGAATCATTGATGTTTGGGATATGGTCTAAAACATGAAAGTTCCATCACTTTCATTTGACACATCGCCTTGTAAAATAGCAAATCTTTCCCCACAGTTTATTATAGGGTCTTGGGAAGTGAAATTTAAGCTGTTGATAACTTATTATATGTCAAATGAATATGACAATTTATTTACACCTATTTCCTATGCTCTGTTGACTTATTAATAAAAATCTGTACCCACCCTAATGCATGTAAACAAAAATGAGCTCCGTGTATTTTGTGCCCGCTCCGGTTC
>MJUU01017273.1:4909-15258 GCA_002080025.1 Modiolus philippinarum | reverse complement strand
CATTATTCCCTGAGAAAAACATGATACCAAACAGTTCCATATACAGATCGATTATTACTATGACCAGACATGAAATTATGCCATTATTCCCTGAGAAAAACATGATACCAAACACAATTCATACAGATCATTACTATGACCTGTAATGAAATTATATCATTATTCCATATGAAAAACACGATACAAACAGTTCATACAGATCATTACTATGACCAGCAATGACATTATGTCATTATTCCATATGAAAAACATGATACCAAACAGTTCATACATCATCATAACTTTGACTAGAAATGAAATTATGACATTATTCCTTATGAAAAATATGATACCAAATAGTTCATACAGATCATATGACCAGCAATATAATTATGTCCTTACTCCTTATGAAAAACATGATACCAACAGTTCATACAGATCATAACTATGACTTGTAATGAAATTATGTCACTATTTCATATGAAAAACATGCTATAAACAGTTCATATGACTTGTAATGAAATTATGTCACTATTTCATATGAAAAATATGCTATAAACAGTTCATACAGATAATTGCTATGACCAGCAATGAAATTATGTCATTATTCCATATGAAAAACATGATAACAAACAGTTCTTACAGATAATTACTATGACCAGACATGAAATTATGACATTATTTCTTATGAAAACATGATACCAAATAGTTCATACAGTTCATTACTATGACTAGACATGAAATTCTGCCATTATTCCTTTTGTAAAACATGATACCAAACAGTTCATACATCATCATTACTATGACTAGAAATGAATTTATGACATTATTCCTTATGAAAAACAAGATATCAAATAGTTCATACAGATCATCACTATGACCAGCAAAGATATTTTGTTATTATTCCTTATGAAAAACATGATACCAAACAGTTCAAACAGATCATTACTATGTCCTGCAGTGAAATTATGACATTATTCCTTATGAAAAACATGATGCCAAAACAGTTCATACAGATCATTACTATAACCAGACATGAAATTATGCCATCATCCCTTTGTAAAACATGATACCAAACAGTTCATACATCAACAATACTATGACCGGAAAGGAAACTGTCATTATTCCTTATGAAAAAATGATATCAAACAGATCATACAGATCATTACTATGACCAAAATGGAAATATGCAGTCTGCTCTGTTAGGCACTAGTCCGATGCCCGAGACTAGTAAATTTGAATTCGAACTAGTAAATTTTCAAAACAACATGCTTAATTTGAATTGCCTTTCATCACAGTAAGTTTTTTCTTTTTTTTTTTGGACTAGTAAAATGGGATTCGGACTAGTAAATGTGTTACCTCAACTAGCCCAAAGGACTAGTTATGAAAAAAGTTTTTGGCACAGACTGAAATATGTCATTATTCGATATGAAAAACATGATACCAAGCAGTTCATAAAGATAATTACTAAGACCAGCAATTAATAACAAAATACCGAAGTTACGGTTAATATTTATTTTCTCGGTATGCACATTTCGACAACTTATGTCTTATCAGTGCAGATAAAACCAAAATATTTGGAAGTCCATTAACCGAAAAGGTGTAAAAGTTGATTATGAAATTATGTCGATTACACCTCATGAAAAACATGATACCAAACAGTTCATACAGATCATACTATGACCAGAAATGAAACTATGTCATTATTCCTTATGAAAACATGATACCAAACAGTTCATTACTATGCATGATACGAAACAGTTTATACAGATCATTATTATGACCAGCAATGAAATTATGTCATTATTCCTTATGAAAAAACATGATACCAAACAATTTATTCAGATCATTGCTATGACTAGACATGAAGAAATGTCATTATTCCTTATGCAAAACATGATACCAAAAAGTTCATACAGATCATTACTATGACCAGCTATGAATTTGTGTAATTATTCCTAATGAAAAAAAAACATCATACACAAGCAGAACATTTTAAAGTATAATTTTGCAATAAGCAGCGTTACATGATTTACAGGAGTGGGCCAGATTTGTGACAGCCCATATTTTACCTTAAGTCTCCAAACAATTTATTCCACCTTTACAGAAATCTTTTGTGTTTGGCGATACAGAGGCCTGATCAATCTTTCAATTTCAACTTAAATTCAGTTCACAAAATTATCTGATATTGGTGTTTGAAACATTATTTATATATATGCGTCTCGTCATGTCTGTCCCAACACTGTTTTCCCGACATATTGATGCGTTAGTAAAGCAGCTACTGCGGCCTTCAACATTGAATACCTGCTTTAAACTGAATGTTTCCAACTATTGTACGGGAAATAAAATGCCGCACCAACTATGTCACTCGCTTTGACCTAGATTATTTCTTTGAAATGGCCACCATGCAAATGATATTGGTATGATATCATGAAAATTTCTTCGAAAATTTATATCTATCATTTGTAAATACATACCTTCCTCAAACCTTGTTGTTGATTGAGTTTCAGTATAAATCAATCTCTGCTATATTTAACTAGATTATACATTAATACAATAAACCCACTTTTTATTTTCGAAAAACGTATTTTTGACTGGTATGCATTCTTGGCTTACCTATGTTAAAGATATATTATCTGAAGCAGATATAAACTTCAAAATTGTACTGACTCAAAATAAATAAATTATATTAACATGTTTAAGAAATTTGTAGGATTCTATTGTAGAAACAAAGTTCCAAAATATTCAGATAAAGGTAAATTGAATTTATATAAATCTCTAAATTAGATTGTCTACTGAAGAATAATTAAGTATAAATAATTCTAAATTCAGAAATCTCATAACAAAATCAGAATAAGTGATCATACTCCACTTAAAGAACAAAGGGGAGACAGATATGAAAGGAAGTACCAGAAATCCAAAGTAATAGAAGATGAACAACACTTCATTTTGCATTGTGTGACCAATAATTGTCTCAGACTGTCATGTTTCCAATTTAATGTTCCCAAATTATTAATTTTGCTCAACTATCAGATAATGACAAATCAAAATATATTCTAAATTTGCCAACACCAACACAAGTAAATGATTGGGTTCCTTCTTGAAAAAGGTCATTCGAACTTAGAGGACTCTTAAATAATGTTTATTTGCTTGTTAATAATGTATTATTATTGTTGTTTTGTCATTTATGTTTGTTTATCAGAACTATATATAGTTCGAGATATCAAAACTTGAATTTGAATCTGAATTTTAACAAAACTACAGTGACAACACAATCGGATTCGGTACAATTTCTGAAATGTAATATTATTTATGATTTCATGCAAATTCAATAACTTATGCCGTTGAAGAAGGCTCCGTACACCATTCAAGTTCAAGATTACCAGCACTATATACAGTTAATCTGTGAATTTGTAACCTAAAAGCCGTTACATGAATTTAAAGAGCCTTTGGGCACTAATGGGGTGCCCTGTCAAATAAATACCTGAAAAGGCTATGATGCATCTAGCCAGGTGCTAATATCATCAGAGACATATAATGTAATTATATGTCTTTGATATCATATACCTTTTACCTAATTGGTTATGGGAAAATTCAGCATACCATTTTGGTCTAAAACAAAATTCATAGACCCCTTATTAATTGTAATATTGTGATTCACCTACAGATACATCTAAATTCAATATTATATAATCCCTTAATAATTTTTTCTCACTTGTACCCCAAATGTTATCCATTACACTTGTCATGTTTGCATGTACGACAAATATCTATAATAACATAAATACTAATTACATTATTGTACTAGTGGTAAAAGTACTTATACCTGAAGGAGGGACTATTCTGGGTTGATACCTCCCCATGCCCGAATAGCTTGATTGATTTACTCGCTGATTTCAGGCATCTGCATCCGAGCGACAGACTAGACCTTCCTGCCTTGACCTCACTGTCCTTCCCATAGCGATACTCAACTACAAACTATGTCTTATATTAGTAAAGGATCCATTAATTCACAATTTAATACATGTAATTATTTGATAAATTATAAAATTCACAATGTGACTGGGCTACATGTACTTGCATGCTAAGGTAATTGATTGCTATCATAATTCGCTTATATCTTAATTGAAAATTTGCTGAAAATACCATTGTGTTTCGGATTTTTTCGAACCATATACCAGACAATAACAATGTCTCGTATTTTGACCCAATACATATACAGGGCTGCAAAGTTTTGGGAAGCAAAATGCGTGAGATTTCCAAAAATTTATAAAGATCAAAGGGAAAATAAAAAAGATCAAAGGAATTTGCCGAAATTAAAGATGAAAATGCGTGACTCTCACGCCTAATGCGTGAGACTTGGCAGTACTGCATATAGGACAACTGCACTTTCACAAGTATGTCTCTGCAAGTGTTCATTAGTGTGCTTTATCATGTTTATGTGTATACGCCTAAGGCATGGTAATATGTGTCGTATGTCAGTATCTGGGTTGAGCTTTAAATGTGTTTTGATATTACCGAACCTGAAGACAATTCAGCAACAACGTCTCACATTTCGGAACATACATGTACATTTAAGTCTACTGTACGTTTACACAGGGACTATATCACTAACATTCCCCGGTTTACGTGTATCATGTACTATGTGTATGCATAAGCATAATAATATATGTTTTGCAATGTCAGTATGGATATCAGTACATAGGTTGAGCTAAGATTAGCATACTAGTATTTTGCCCATTATCTAATTTGTGTGTGATTTTTAGGTGTCGTCTTACAAGAATTTGTGCACAAATTTTGATCATAACGCTGATCGATTGCTCGTGAATTTTGAATTCCCTTCGAAATTGTAATTGTATGTATGAATTCATTTTAAACACATAAACCTCTGATTTTACCAATATGTATGTGCAAAAGTTTTGCTGCCGCTTCATAAAATGGCTCCAAATTAATTCTCAAAACTGGTCATATCCGGATAATTTCCAGAAAATCATTTTTACTTTCACTTTTGCAAACAGGGAAAAGAGAGATAACTCAGGAATTAAATTGAACAAATAAAGCATTTCATTACTAAAATAATTCAATTTATTCTTTATCGAATAAATTTGCATATCGTGCAAACAAAGAGCTTCATGAACGATTGATGCTTGAAATGTAATTTATATGCTATAGTTTATTGTGTAGTGGGCTAAAGTTGACTCTGATTAATGCTATAGTTGGTTATTGTACTCCCCAAAATTATCATAATTTACTTGGGTGTTCACAAAACAAATGAAAATGATATCAATGAAAGTAACAGATTTTTAAATGTAGGAAAACAAATGCGTATTTTGAAAATATTAAACGATTCCAAACGCTTTACAAATGAAACATTTTAAAATGATGGACCGGACTCAGATTTGCCTATTACCGCCAATTTCTACAACTTATAAAATACAAAGAAGTTACAATCGTTTTGAATACATAAAAAATGTTTAACTTTCAAATGTAAACTCACATAACATGTCAGTCACATAAGGAAAAGTGAGTGTGGTATTCAAAAGAACCAATTCCAATTTAAATTTGCAATTCCAGTTATTGCAAATCTTTGAACAACCATTTTTGACAGCTACCATGCGCATAATTGTTAATTATTTGAAAAATTTCACGAGACTTGCGAAATTCAAATTAGTTAGTTGATAACACAATACTGAAGTTACTGTTATTTTTTTCTGCATATATGCGCACCTCGACAACCTATTTCTCATCAGTGCAGATCAAACTAAATCATTTGGAAGTCCTTGAATCGAAAAACGTGTAAAAGCTGGTAGAGAACAAATAACCAAAAGGAACTAGATAGAAAAGCCAGAAATTCAGACAAAATACGGCACTTTTGAGATGGGAACTCTCGTGCAATTGAGGACGAAAACTATCACCTCGGATACCAGTCAGAAGGAATTTCTAAACCCATTGAAGTAAATATATACCACATGAAAAAACTATTTATGAAAATGAAGTGCATTTATAATTTTTTCTATATGACAATTTTTTAACTAAATTTCAATTGCCGAAAAATTAACTATAAGCGCTACAAATCGATTAAAAATAAATCACCCTTAGCTCAACAGTTTTTCATTAATTACTGATACCCTCTCAATGTGTTGGTGTATTGATTTTTTACGTATAAAAATAGAGCTATTTCTGGGTAAAAGACGACTCAAAAGTCCCGTATTGATATGTTAATACACTTTAACACTATTGCGATTAAAAAAGCATAGAATTTTGGTAATCATATTAGAAAATGCATTTTCCCATTGGATTTCACCATTATTTCACTATTTTCTATGGGAGTTTGAATTACTAGTATTGCCATGGAAAAAATATTCCCACTGAAGTTAAAGAAATCCCATGGCGGTAGTAAAAGTCCTATTAAAAATTCAAAATCTCATGAGAAATATCGAAATCCCATAAAAACTGTATTTTCCATGGGATTTTGAAATTCCATGTGTTTCCTTTTAATTGCAGCTGTGTTAAATCATTAAATAGAGAGTTACAAATATGATTTTGTTCAGCTATTTGCGATTTCGTACATATTGGTTATTCAAACTGCTTGGTAATTCTCAAAAATGATAGCACAAGATTTGCAATCATTGGAATTTTTAAACTGGAGTGAGTTAATATTTAAAACACTTTTGCAAAGTTCTCAATATAATTTGACAGAATAATGGAGTCAAAATGCAATCTTGGAATTTACATCATGGAAAAATATACCGCAGTGATACACAAAAAAAAAAAAAACTGTCGCGCATATGCAAGAAAATTTCGCTTTAAGATATCTGAGTACACGAGTAAACTATAACGATGAATTTCTTGACCACCTTCGTTTGTTTCAGTATATATCTTCTATCCGTTGGATTTGATTTGTGCAAACTGACTTACACTGCACGAAATGCTTTCAAGTGTATAAGGGGGTGGTAAAGGGGGTCCTCAACACGAAAGAACGTGCTTAAAAATTGCCGAAAACGAATCACGAGTAATAAAAATGGCCAATCATGAAACACGGAAAATTGATGCTCGTAGTTCACCGAAAACTTGATCATATCTAAAGTTTTTTTTACCTGAAAGCTCTTAAAATCAATGAAAATCTGTGAAATTTTGCTCTGTGATATTTTCCGGTACCGTTACAATTCTAATTGTAACTAGTCCCGATTGTTGAACACGCACGAAGTATAAAATATCTAAAACGAATCACGAGCTCAAAATATAGACAAAAACGAGGCACGTGGAATAATGCCGACACGAAAACACGAGGAATAAAAAACACAAAACACGAAAACACGAATTTATAAAACGCCAAAAACGTTGCACGAAAATAACCCTTTACCACCCTCCTATAATATATAAGACTTTAAACTGTTGATGGTGTTGTTGTTCTTTTAAAATTGGCGTTTAAGTCAAATAACTGAGCCGAACACACTCAATTTGTCGATTTTATTATGTGTGTTGACAAGAAAAAAAATAAGATACAGAACGTAAGTTAAACAAAAAGTATTAAGAAAATGGGATGCAACAATTATATCTTGAATTATGTAAAAATATCGTTTTAATTGAGAAAAATCCAGATATATCAGACGACAAAAAATTTAGAATGTAAGTAAACTTTACTGAGAATGCAAGTCAACCGTTTTTCCCATTCGCACTCTCATGATAGTGTATTTTGCCAAGTGAAACAAATAACACAACCTAAATACTACACTTAATTCAAAAATAAAATGTAAAAGATTCTGTCGAAAATACTAGTAATACGACAGACGAACAAAGACTTGTAGTGCTTTAAATGAATGATTACGTCACTCAAAATACGCATATGCAGAAACAAAACTCACATTGACTTCAGTATTTAGTTATTTGCTATAAAGCTAAACACTGAAGTCATTATATAAGCTTGGTTTTGCAGAAAGCCATTTCGACAATTTATGTCTCTTCAGTGCTCGCCATCACAGCGGAACCAATCAAGAAAATTCATATGGCAACTGAGAAAGACAATCGGATATTTCCTTATAAAAATAAATTCAATATGTATTCCAAAAATCCAATAACACTAAAAGATCAACTAAACAACAAATCTGAGCGGAAATGATTTTACTCTGATATACGCTCCGCTTTTGCTTTCTCTTCTTTAATATAGGTGTAAAATATGGCGATATTTTAGCTTTCCTGTATGGAAGCTCTAGCAAAATACAATAAAGAATTGCATGTGCGAACTTTAGCTTTACTTGATGCAATATATATCAATTGAAGTTTTAAATATTCTCAGACTTAATGATTTATTTTTTTTTTTACATTAATTGGAAAGGAAGTTTATTATGATTATTTCCCTAGATTTTATCTTATGAAACAATCAACTATTTTGGCATTAAAGGTGGTTATACATGTACAATGTACATGTTTATTCAAAACACATTATTTAAAGACCACGTGTATTATTTCAGGACAAATTCTTCCCAAAATTTAATTGACCAGAGCATTTTTTTTAATAAGAGAAAAAAGAAGGGGAAACGGGGGATGTGTCAAAGAGACAACGACTCAAAGGGGAGTAACAACATCTCAAAGCCACCATAAGATCATCAATGAGCGGTGAGGAAACCCCACACCCAACGGCAGGTCGAAATCGGCCCCTGAATAAAGAGTAATCAAGTTCAGCGAAATAAACATCATCCTTGACTCCTATAGACGTAAAGTAAACTAACTAGAAAAAAGACAAGACACACAAAGGCTTAATAAACTTCCTGGATCAAATAAGAGCCTGGATAAGTGGCTTTAAATTGTATGAATCAGTTTTGGATAATTGTGTTTAATTTTCTCAATAACGACGACAAGAAACCCCAAACTGTATATCAAAATGTCCAAATTGGTAGTTAAAAGAAGAAGGAAGTGAAGGAGAGTTCTATATTCTGGTTTTAGTTGAAAGATTGTTACAATAGTTAAAGCAATTCCCTCTGAATAGCGCTTAAAATTTATCGTCGCTCCTGTATCACGCTGAAATAAACAATTAAGGGGTATGGCGTAAATGCACATCAGACAAAGTAATAGAACAACACTTTTAATGTTTTTCTTCAATTTGAAGTCACAATGAGGCCTTCAACAATGAACTTTACTCATACATCATAATTTCAAGATGGCCCCTATTATGGGTACATATAAACCGCGAAACGAAATCGAAACGAAACGAAACGAAATGAATCGAAACGAAACGAAATCAAACGAAACGAAACGAAATAAATCGAAACGAAACGAAATAGAAACGAAACCTGATCGAAACGAAATCAAAATGAAATTGTGAAACTAAATAAAAACATGTTCTTTATGGTTTTTATTGATATTTGGGTAAAGTTTTAGTTAATTAAGATTATGTGTTCTAGGTCCTGAATTTTTCAAATGCTTGAAAAGTCAATACCACTATATGTACAAAGATTTGAAAAAAAGGTATAGATGCAGACTGTATGATCAGTTTCCGACTTTAAAATTTTGCATTTTATTTTGAAAAAAACGGCCATAGATAAATTGATATGTAGTTATAAAGTTTATTTTGAACTAAAACATTCTTTTCACATAAGTTTTATGTCACCAAAAAGAATGACATCCTTGATAGAAACCTTATAGTAGGACATCGAAGCAAACTTTTTTTTGGTCGGGAAAGTCTATCTTTGGCCAATAAAACTACACAAGACCACAGATTGTAACTTGTAATCACCTAGTATTTGCATTTCATATAAAATGAAGTAACGAGTTTTACAACTATGGAAACGCATTAGATTCTCTGGTATGAAAGATTACAGCCATATAGACCAATGAAGACAATAAACAACAAAAGATACCAATAATCGCACTGGTCTGCTAGTATATACCAACGTGAGATATTGCAACGGTCAAGCGAGTGGAAAAAGTTACATTTCAAAGAGATGTATTTTACACCCCAAGTCGACGTCCTGTAAGGCAGCCTGCGGTAAAAGAAACACACTTTACACATTGTTGTTCATTGATTGACAAGCAGGCGATGAAGAGTGTGTTTGTAGAATAATTGATTGACAGTACCGTCATAAGATTTCAGATTTGATTGGTTGGAATCAAATGTAAAATCAACTTAGGGCAGTACCAAATAACATAATACCGAAGTTTTTTCGTTTTACATACCACGTGGTATACATCAACCAATTATCAACAATGTTTCTTTCTCTGCGGTCGGTCTTTCAGTAGTCGGCTTGGGGTGTAAAATTACAACTTGTTGAAATAAAACTTTAGCCACTTGCTTGACCGTTGCAATATCAAACGAACCATACCAGGACTATGACACTCCATGAAGAAGTCACTCTGACGATCCATGGACAAGG
>MJUU01017271.1:3613-20129 GCA_002080025.1 Modiolus philippinarum | reverse complement strand
CCGCTGGTATTTTGAAAATACCCCCCTTTCATGTAGTTCCCCAACAAAATAGTGACCCATTCATATAGTAAATTCCAAAAATAAGCAACCCAACTGTATAGTAAAAATGTGGAATTGGATTCAGAAAACCATTAATTTCAAGGCAGGATTGTTTTTAAACATCAAATAATGATAAATACTTAATTGATTACAACAACCAGTAGAGATTCTGGCTATTTGGGTTAATTTACGACCCATTTATATATATGATGTCAAAAATTACTACCCATTCATATAGTTGACAACTGCAAAAAACAGGCCCATTCCAGCGGCACGTCTGTATATACCTCTATATAGGAAGTGCCCCCCCCCTCCCCCGTGGTTCCACAAAGCGGACAAGTTACAAGTGCATGTAACTTGTATTTTACAAACCAATGTCGGTGTGAACTTAAATTTCCTTTGGTCTGTTAAACCTTTGGTATAAATATTAAGAAACTGTACAGTATTTTATGAATTTGAATTTACACGTTTGAATAGTACATAATACAAATGTTTATGTTTTCGTTTTTGATAATGTTCAGGATTTTTACAGGAAATCTCTATTACATGTCAAGGTGGTCTACTTTATCTGTTTTTTGTAGATCTTCAATTCTTTGTCCGGAACCCCCCAGTTGAAGGCCATACACTTTCCAAAACGTTGGTTTGTTTACCTTCTTCTTCCTTTTGTCGTTTTTAATTGATTTTTTTTTCTATTTGTTCCTTTTTGTTATTTTTGCCTTTTAATTGTGACCTTTAATACCACTTTTACTTTGTAATAAGATTGCACTGTTAAACAGTCACAGTAAAATACCCCCACAAATTGTAACAGTCTCTATATTTTTTTTCGTTTTAGTTCCAAATTAAGGAGTTAAGCAGCCAACTACCTCTTTGTCTGGTAACCTCGTAACTTAACATGCACGCTAGGGCGAAGGACATTTTAGCGAAATTGAATTTAAATATAGAGAGAAAATGTGTGTATTTTAGCGAATTAGATTTACGTTACCTGTAAAAATTTATGGACAATTTAGCAAATGATAATTTATTATATAGATGACGGTGAATGATCGAGTTTTCTCAGTTAAATAACTGAATTTCTTTTACGCATGTAAAATAAATTACGGCAAATGAATGTGTGTTATTTTTCTGCAATTCTATTGGGCGTTCAATCATTACGCGATAAACTACAAATATCTTGTCGGCCGCTTTCACTTTGTGAGGAAACTTTCGACAGCCTGTGTAAGTTAGATTATTGTACTCTTTGTAATATTTATTATATGTTAATATTTGATAAATTACAAATTTACCCGCCCTCCACATATCCCGTTTTGTCATTTCATATATGAGGGGGGGGCGGAGGGGGTCTGATCCCGGAATCCCGACTTTTCCCGAACTACAAAAAAACTTAAAGACTGATGAAATCCCGATTCCCGGTTAATAAATCTCCCGAAATCCCGGGCTTAAATCATAAAAATCCCGAAATCCCGGGGTTAAAAACATCCAATCCCGACATCCCGAAAAAGGGCCAGCCCCCCTATATATATATAGTCATGTATAAATATAGTATTGAAAAGATACTGCTGCGTGTAAGATTTATATTTGTAGGTAGGTAGGAAATTGCCACCTGTTGCAGTGTATTTACCGATATTGGACACATGGGTGTAATAAGATGAATTCTTCAACACTTCGTTTATGGATACTACAGCTTATGGTTGGTACATGGAGTAAGAAAATGCGTCACGGTATATCCCAATTCGGCACAGATCGCCTTACGCGCACAAATTACGTATATATTGTGGTTCTCGAATTTACAGTTGTCAGTGACAATTGGACAACTATAACAAAATATAAGTTAAATGCGCCGCTGTTCTCAGGGTGCTCTCACCACTGACCGAAATTGGAATGGATTCTTGCTTTATGACATTTAATGTCGCCGCTGTTCGCAGGGTGGCTTAATGAACTAATTTGCAGTAAATATCGCCGCTGTTCACAGGATAGCGTTAAATAAATTTAATAGAATTTATTATAATTATATATTACATATTACCGTGACAAAATTCATGCCAATACAATATTTGAAATATTTATGGTTTTGTATTCCTTCAATAATCTGTAATAATTCTCATATTGTCATCGGTGAAAATAAAGAATTGGCAGTCATCGGATGTATCTCGTCAATGTCGTTATCTACTTGAGTAAACAACTGGCGTATCGAAATGAAAAAAGTAATTATCATCCCAAATTTTGGTTTTTTAGTAAAAAATCTATATAATAAAAAGCATTACTAATCGCCTATCATGAATATCAATAAAAATGTTACTCGTGTCGATCAACGCAGTTGATTAAACCCGTTTTGGAACAAAGTTCCGCAACTCGTTTAAACCTTCTGTGTTGTTCAGCACTCGTGACATTTTTATTGATATTCACGACGGTTGATTAGTTATACTATAATTAATGCAACTTTTATAGAAATTATGAAATACAATATAGTAATTAAATAAGAAGTTTATTTTAAAAAAACAAATGTATCATACTAAGGTTGGAAACAGCATTGTGGAAGATTTTACGTGAATTCAAAAAGAGCTTGTTCAAAAGAACCATAATGAATAAAGCGAACGTGACCATTTTGTCAAAACTTTTGTTTTCAAGTGCAGGACAAATACGGAGTTTAAAATATGTTGTTCCCTTAATATTTTATTTTTATTTCATTTTGTATTTTTATCAATCCATTGAATTCAGTGATTTAAATCAAAATTGTCATAATTTTGAATGAACGTGTTAAAAAAGTCCTGCTAAATTTTTTTTTCGCCTCCGGTTTGGTCAATAGGGCATTGAGACCGGAGTAGGCATTGGCAACATAATTTCTGTCACTAAAATGTCCATTCAACTTTTATAATTACGCTTTAATGTCCTTGGCTGGTCCCCTTGAAAGTTTGTAATTTTTATGTTCGTACCTCATCCAAAATGGCCGCCATCGTGAAACATAGTTTGACCCTATTGGAAAAACATTCAAAGGTCTTCTTCTCTGAACCTACTGAGCCAATTTGAACCAAACTTGGTTACAATTGTCCTTTGTTGGTCCCCTTTGATGTTTGAGATTTTTATGTTCGTACCTCATCCAAGATTGAAACTGGAGAACTGATGTATAGTGTGAATAATAATGGATGATCGGTGACCATGAATAAAACCAGTAGCCAGGTGAGGGATACAGGCTCATGTGAGCTTCTAGTTTTTCCATATTCCTTAACTTAATTTCATTTTTAAATGATTTTTGGCAAGGGAAGTAACTCACCAGCTGGACATACTGGTCAACTGCTCTATGTGAGAAAGCGACGTCATTTCTCTGCCAAAAAAAATACTAGTATCAACCGGATAAAGTACATGGTATTTCCAGGAAAAATTATTTTAATGTATTCATGTATTTTCCGAAGAAAGAATACCGTTAGTTAATATGAATACGCCCAGGGACCATAGCAAGAAATATTAAGTATACAATTATCATATCAAAGTTTGGAACCTATACAGTGACCATACCAAAGTTTGCAACAAGTGAAGTATAAAGTAAACAGTGACCATAGCCAAGTTATGGAACCATAATAGTATAATGTATATAGTGACCATGGCCAAGTTTAGACAAAGTGAAGTATAAAGTAAATACTAACAATAGCCAAGTTTAGACCAAATGAAGTATAAAGTACATTGCGACCATAGCAAAGTTTGAAACCAGTGAAGTATAAAGTACATTGTGACCATAGCCATGTTTGCAACCACTGAAGTATTTAATACATAGTGAACAGTATCCAGTCCGTTAATTTCAGCTTCTGTTACATAGATGAGATTTTATCACTAAACAACCCTCGCTTTGGTGATTTTCTTCATCTTATCTATCCAAAAGTGCTCGAGATTAAAGATAATACAGATAATTCCACATCTGCCTCGTTCCTTTACTTTCATAAAAAAATGATAACAGATATATACCATAAACAAGGCTATATGACAAACGCGATTCTTCACTTTGTCATTAGGCAACGCCCCTTTTCTTTGTGGCATTATTCAAAAGCACAAGCATGTGGAGTTTACAACTCGCAACTTATTCGCTACTATTGGGACTGTGGCCGATACAGTTACATCCTTGATAGAACTCAGTTACACATAGATTACTTAAGCAAGGGTATATTACCAAAAACTCAAAATCATTACTACACAAGTTTTACGGTCGACATCACGATCTTGTGATCGCTATTGGATATCTGTTTACAGGATGACAACAGATCTTTCCCTTTACAACTAAAGTTTGTTTTTCCTGTACTGGATTTGACTTTACTACCGAAGTTGACATGTTCAACACGGCGAGTGTCTTATAAGAATCAGGAGAGGCTTACTCTACCGGCACACCTGATCTCATCCATGGTTTGATTTGATCAATTTGTTCATCTGTTTGTGTTTGTTCATTTTTGTTTTTTTTTGTTCCGTACTCGTGTGGTGTCTTGTTTCTTAGTGTTTCCGACTTTGCCGGCGTCAATGGATTTTTCGGGGGTTTTTTTTTTTGTTTTTTTGTTTTTTTGTTTTTTTTTTTTACAAACGGTTCGATTCTTACTGACTTTTAAAAAACTAAAATATGAACTACATAGGGAATAATGCTAAGTGTCGAACTAATGAAGTACAAAGTACACATTGACCGTAGCCATGTTTTGAACCAGTAACGAATACAGAACACAGTGACCATAGCCAAGTTTGAAAGAAATTAGTTTCCATAGCTACGTCAACGAAATCTTTTAGTGTAACAGTTGTTTTATTTGATCTGTCTAATTTTACTATGAGTGCTGCGAATAATGTGTACGTCAGTATTGGTGGCACATATTTATGGCACCCCGTTTTTATATTTATTCCATTTTCAAGATATCTTATCTAATATTTAAGATATCCTTATTAGTTTATAAGATATCTTTTTTAAATTGAAGTTAATAAGATATCTTATTTAATTTATGAGATATCTCTATCAGTTTCTAAGATATCTTAAAGGAATTATTCAAAAGTTATCTTAATTATTTTATGAGATATCTTTTTTAATTAAATAAGATATCTTAATTATTAAATGAGATATCTTACATATTTAATATAATATCTGTATAAACAGTTTAATAAGATATCTTATTTAGTAAATAAGATATATCGATTCGTTTATTAGATATCTAATAAATTTTTAAGATATCTTATTTAATATATACGATATCTTTATTAGTTGATAAGATATCTTATTTATTCAATTTCAAGATATCTCATTTAATATATAAGATATCTTATTTAGTATATAAGATATCTTATTTAATATATCAAATATCTTATTTAATTTATAAGATATCTTATTTAGTATATAAGATATCTTATTTAATATATCAGATATCGTATTTGATTTATAAGATATCTCTATTAGTTTCTAAGATAAGATTCTTTATAAGAAATTCTATAAAAGATATCTAAATTAGTTAATAAGATATCTTATTTACTTAATAAGATATCTTTTTAACTAAATAAGATATCTTAATTATTAAATGATATATCTTATATATTTAATAAGATATCTTTAATAACAGTTTAATAAGATATCTTATTTAATAATTAAGATATCTCAATTAGTTTATAAGATATCTCATTTAGTTTATAAGATATCTTATTCAACTTAACAAGATATCTTGAGAGTGGGATAAATATAAAAACGGCGTGCCATACATATTTGCTTGCTGTAATAAAAGAACAGATGAAAATGTAATGTTTGAATATTTTCACTTGAAAAATATACTATTCTTGCAATGAATAACACCCTTTCCAATTTGCTACTTGATTGGGCGATCGATTTGGGGTTCTGTTATTCAATACAAACCGCCTTTTATATATGAGAGATAATAATTATGTTCCGTTATAATGAGTTCCTTTCAATGAAACATGACGTTGGATTCCTGTATCGGTTTCGTCAAGCTTTGATATTGCTTCAAGTAAAGAATTTTGATGACTTATATCAATGTAATTGTGGTTTAAAACGTGTAATATAGCCTCTTTCCAAATTGCCATCAAAATCTAGAATGCATAGTATTTATTTCAAATAGCCAGAAATTCTCAGTGAAAATATGACAATGAAAGTTTTCGATAGTAACGACAGAAAATGATTAAACAAAATGCGGATTTTTTAACGTTAAAGCGTGAGGTAAGTTTTTTACGCATTGCATTATTCAATATGTGTTACTTCTACAACACAACAGAAACATCGAGAATCTACAGAACTAGATGTCTCAGCAACGTCGGGAGTAGCAAAACGTATGGAAACACTTTCTGCAAAGAGATCCTTTTATGTTAGTTACAATTGAAGTAAATAGTGACACTGTTGAAATCTGGAAGCAAAAAATATTCAAAAGACTCCAGTAAAATCGGGAAAATGTAAATACACTGAAGTACTACAAATACAGATATTTTTGGAAGCAGGAAATATATAGTTGTGATTGAAGTTAAAATGCTAAGCCTCCATTCGGTAATGTTAAGGGGAGAACAAACTACCATGTCACTTTCGAATCATAGCATTAATTCTTTGTCATTTTGCTCGATAGAAACAAACTATACACTTCATTTTGATACATAACTTGGACTGAGATAACACAATGGAAAATATGACTAGCGGTAACCAGACTTTCAACATCGAGAGCCCTGATGATGGAAACGTTACGCAGAAAGTTTTTTCGATTATACTTTTATCGTCTGCTACAGTCATTAATATTTGTTGTATCCTGGTTTTGTATACCAGTTTTGAGTTACGAAACAACAGATTCTACTCATTAACCATCTACCAGAGCTTCAATGACGTCGGGATGTGTGTGGCTACTGCCATTTTATCTGGCTTAATAATGGCTGAAGTAAACTCACCCAAGTTTTGTATCTTTCAGGTTAGTGTTATGATCACAATGATCATGTGTTCAATGTACCTAATGCTTATAGCATGTATTGATCGGCTGTTTGTTGCTTTGGAGATGAATCCATCCGGTTTTTCCAAGATATGCAGCAAAAAGGCAATTGGTATCGCATATAGTATGTTCCTTATATATGCCATTACAATATATTTCACCTTTGGAGACACAAATGCAAGTACATGTTCATCATCTGACATAGCTGGAGAGAATGAAGATAAACTTGTGTACTTCTTGGATCCTGTTATTTTTGCTCTGACCGTTGCAATATCGGGTATTTACTTGGTGGTCATAGGGGTAATAATATACAAGCATAAACAAATCGGCGATTTGAGTCAAGCAACTGCAAAGAAACTCAAAAGGAATGGCATAACCATGGGAATGATAATTGCTGTGGCATTTGTTTCTATCCTACCCGGACGTTGGTACTCTCTGTCAATTACGATAAACCCAGGGTCTGTTAACCTGACCACACGACGAATTACCAATTCGATGTATCTCATAAAGCCGTTGCTTTATCCAGTCATTTATGTATTTCGTATTCGTAAATTTCGACAGCGCCTGCATTATATCTGTTGTATCTGTTGTGCGAATCATCAAGCAGCGGTTGGTCCGATGGAAAATGGTGTTCAAATATACTAACGGGGATCTACTGTTCCGTTCATATTTCTGACTCTCTACAAACTTGTCAATATGTATAAATTAAAAACAGGTGGCGCAGTTAAAAATGTGACTACGTTCTCCATTTAACTTTTAAGGCATCTGTTCATTATTTTATTTTTCGCTTCAATTAGGACCAACGCCAAACGTTTTGACTGACGCATAAAGTAACACTAAAATAAATGCCGACATTTTACTGTTAGTATTATTATCTTACCGAATACAAGAACGAAATACAATTTATTTACAAGATAAGCAAAAATGTAACAATTGGTTTAACATTTATGATCATTTATAGACCGAAATGCATCTGGGATGATCAAGTGGACACGAATGATAATTATCATTTAATCAAATACAATATATATATTTATGATGTCGTAAGATGACCAAAAACTATTTTTGGACATTTTGTGTTTGGTATTGTGGCAACAAATTTAACTTTATAAATCTATGTTTATTAAGCCTGAAGTGTGTGTGTGTATATGTTTGTGTGTGTGTTCTACAATAGTAAAAGATCTCCCCTCAAAAGCTTTACAACCTACGGTCTCCCTTCTTTAGTTCTAAAGCAAATAAAGGTGTCCAATGAGTAAAAATTACCTCATTCCTGTAACAAAATGAGGTCACCACCTCCTACGTTTAACAACAATTGAAGGTCTACCTTCCTAAGTTGTACGACATCTAAGGGCCCCTTCTAATGTCAACAACTTAAGATCTATCCTCCCTAGTTATGAAATAGTTAAAGGTCTCAGCCCTTTTTGTATCATTGGAAGTCTCCCTCCCATTTCTGCAAGAGATAAGGATCTCTGCTCACCAGTTTTACATCAGCTAAATTAAAAGGTCTCTCCTCCTCAGTTTTGAAAGATCTCTCTCTCTCTATTTGAAAGTAGTAAAATGTCTCACCTTGAACTGCTAAATGTTTCCAATTGTTAGTTCTACAGCAGCTAAAAGTCTACAGCGAAATCGACTTATACGTAGGTCAGTCCAATGTCGAAGACTTGATGATCTATTATCCCATTTTGAAATTGTAACACTTTAGTTTTTATTCTTTGCGCACTGAACGTTTATGATTTCCCAAAGAAAGTATTTCATTACGATGCTGCAGGAAATTATGAATGAAAATTCTTATCTTTTGATTTTGAGGCCACGCTCCTGTCAAATCCCAACACTTAATCTTCGGTGTTATAGCGTGTATTAAAGAAATGTATGCAAATGTGCATGTTCGTATCACTGAAAAACTTTTTTTTATTCTTTTATTCGCACAGTTGCAAAAAATACTAATTAAGCGCATTTGGCCAATAATATCTATTTAGTTTATTCTTTTAAAAAACTATAATCGCATCATGCCAAACAATTATAAGTTTTCTCAGACTTCATTGTTCAATCAGTAATTGTCTCTTCACTTTATTGACCCAAACTATCAATGAACTTTATGGTGAGCAAAACTACTTTCCACTAATTACAATAAAAATAAGTAAAAACTACATTTATGGAAATTCTGAAAACTGTTTGCCTGAACATAGAAATACTTTCACATTTAGATTAGTATATGTCGTATTTTTGTTTATTATAGTAACGTTAATAAAGATTTTGTCAGCAAGTCGTATTTCTATAATAATCATGATAATGTTTAGTAGTCATCGTAAGGATTGATTTATCATGTACTAGTACATGTAAGTAAGTTGTTTAGAAATAGACCTAACACAAAAAATCTACATCAGCAAACCTTCTTAGCAAAAACTGTTTTCGAGTTAGGCAGAAAAAGTCATTTAGCAGCTCTGCAGGGGGACAAAAAAGTCCACACACAAAGATAAAATGCTACAATGTGAAGTTCAATCGAATGATTTATCGATGCTTTGATTTTTTTAATAATAATCATGATAATGATGAATGTGGAATAACCCGAAGAAAGCAGTCAAAAAGATTAACTGCAAACATAACAACGTATTGATGGATTGTGTTGGCCATTTGGAGGGAAATGTAACTTGATAAATAAATTAATACCAAAGTTACGATGAATTTAGTTTCTGCATATGCGCATTTCGACAACTTATTTCTACTCAGTGCAGATAAAATCTTAATATCTGGAAGACCATAAACCCAAAAATATTTAAAAACTAATAGAGAACAAATAACCAATATGATCTAAATTTAAGTTAAAATCGGCTAAGGAGAGAGCTTTGCCTGAGGAAAATACTCCTTAATATTCAACAAAATTTACAAAACTTTAGATATTGTAAGGTTCCGAATAAAATCGGCCTTCATGTCAGCACCGAAGTATTGACTACTGCTACTGGGCTGGTGAATACTCTCGGGTACTAACAGTCCACCAGCAGGGGCATCGACCCAGTGGTAACAAATAACTTAATACTGAAGTTACTGTTACATAAGTGTGGCCGTTCAATGTATAATTTTATAATTTAGCTTCTGCGTTGACGCACTTCGACAATTTATGTCTCTTCATATATTCAGGATAATATTGTATCTTGATTTCAGTTAAAATGAAACAGTAATGGTATCCAGTTTTCAACTTATTTTTGAGCTTTCTTTATGCACATAGATTCACAATTAATACGTTAGTTTAGAGCTTGTAGTTCAGACAGTGACTTTGTGGAAAGAGCAAAAGCACTGTCACAAAAATGCCAAGGGCTATTTTCAGCCGTTGTTACTTTTGTCCCTTCAGAAATCCTATGGCCGTCACAACGCCATTATAGATAGATGTCGGTGTCACAAATGAAAACTGACATTTTTAGCTAGATTCACGTCTTCCTGGATTTTACATTACCGATTCTGACTTTACCCTGGATCAACCCACTGACAGTGTGACGGGTGCTGTATACAGAGCAGGACAAGCTTACCCTTCCGGAGCACCTGATGTCACTCTTTAAAAGTTCACACTGTTAGTGCTTTAGTTTTTTATCGTTGTATTTATAGTGTTTGCATTTTGTTGTTGTGTAGCGTATTGGGTCTTCCGTTTTCTGGTGTTCTTACTTTTGGCTTGTCACTGGACTTTTATTCATTTAATCTTGTTCTTTGTTTCTTCGGTATTCTACTGTCGTTGCTTTCCTCGTCAATTAATTTGGGTAAAACTCTTTCCACTGCTTTAATATTTTACGTCCCACATACTATTTTGTGCATTTACTGTTCATGTTTGTGGATTCATCTGAGCATGCAAACAAAAAATAAAACAAACAAGTGATAAATGTGGTCGCAAGCGAAACACAAAAGTCTCCTAACGATTTATCATATGATAATTGGATTTAAGGGCATTCCGAGACCCCCTTTTGAAAAAAAGTTTGGGCAGGGTTTCCCCTTATAGACTAGTTTTTACATATTGCTGAAATGAAAACATATCTTGCAGCAAAAAATACGTTTTTTTTTCTAAAAATATCAATTTTTGGTATGTTTTCCATGGCAACAATGGTTATTTTAAAAGTTCAAACGCAGTGGAACCCTTTCTTACACGACACTTACATTTCCCATGAAATTTTATGGACCTAGTTTTAATTGTTTTTGAGAAACAGTGAAAAAGATTCAAAATTTAACTTTCTCAAAAGGGTTACTATGGGACGACCTCACCCCCTTTTGATACCCCAAAAAGTACCCTTAATGTACCACTTTTTGAAAAATTTTGGATGATTGCACATCTAGATATATGGGGCTGGTATGCTACAAAGTTTGAACCTCTAGGTCTAATGGTCTTTGAGGTCTGGTTCGGCCAAGTTCATTGCGACGAGAATAAAGAAAGGTGGAATAATAATAAGAAGAAACGAAACAAAAACAATAAGTATCCCAAACGAATTGGGAGACTTAATCAAAAGTAACAAATAAATCAAAAATCATCTTTGAAATTTGCTTTTATTTTCAATTTCCCGGAAATCCTATGGTTTCGTAAACTGCCGAATATCAATTTAAACCGGCTGGTATAGTGCTATGTTTTGCCAAGTGCAACTCATCCAAACGCTAGCGTAGTTTTGATATATTTTAGCCATAAAAACATAACAAAACAAACAAATAACAACAGCAAAACAAAAAAAAGAAAATAAAAAACCAACAAAAACAAAGCAAAAATAACAATCACTTATTATATGTGTATTTAGTATTAAGAAGAGCAAACTTTTGGAAATATACATAGGAATTACTTTTTTGTAACAGTATTATTGCAGCAATTCTTTTTTGTTGTATCAATAATTCTTAAGCATTACTATTTCAAAGCCCGTTGCAAGCCAAGATATACATGAACATGTCACACAGAAGTGTTTCTATATCAAGCATAAACATTTAAATCGCATGCAGCTTTTAAAACTATTGTATTTTTCTGAAAAGGAAAGGGGAAAAAACAATAGAAGTCCGTCTAGGAAGGATAAGACAACAATAGAATAAAAGAGATCGTCCACTCCCGCAGACTTCGTGACGGCGTTAGAAGTTATATATATATATATATATATATATATATATATATATATATTCTGTGGCAATTCTTGTTTATCATCGTAACAAGGCGTGATACAAACAAACTATATGGACAAAGGAAAAACGTGATCTATTTATTAATTATATATAACATTTGGACGGGATTGTTAAATTTCATAATTGGCATCAAAGTTGTTTATCAACCAAATGTGTTGCCAAGGGAGATTGCAGAGTGTGAAATTATTTATTCATTTCAGAGTAGAGATATTTGATATAGAACTTTGATTTTTTTCCTGACTACCCTTGCACGATCAATCATCATACGCATTTCTGTATTACAGTTAATTTATTTCTGCATTGATACCCTAATTTTTTATTAAATTTCATCGAAATCCCACTTTTTACCCGTTTCCCTGGCAACGATGGCCATTTTGATAATTTTAAGACTTAAGACTAAACATCATATCTTTGCCATTAAAGGTACATTCCTTTTAATTTTTTCTTCCAATTTGGAGCACTTTCAATTTTCCCGCCTTTTTTCTGTCCTCATGGCAACAGCCAATTTGATAATTTTAAGTCCAAAAATCATTTCTTTGCATGGTAAGGAACATTTCTGTAAATTTTCATCCAATTAGGAGAACTTTAAATTTTCCCGCCTTTTTTCGGTTACCATTGCAACGGTCGCCATTCTGGAAATTCTGACATCAGAATTAAATTCCACACATGATAGACATCCTCCGTGTCAATTTTAATCCAAATCGGAGCACTTTTAGTTTTCCTGCCTTTTTCGATTTTCATGGCAACGGTCGCCATTTTGGAAAATCTGACACCATAATTCAATTCCACATATCATACACAACTTCTGTGTCAATTTTCATCCAAATAGGCGCACATCTAATTTTCCCGCCTTTTTTCGTTTGAAGATTTCCATGGCAACGGCTGCAATTTTGAAAATACTTGATTGCACATCTAGGCAGGAGTCAAGTTTAATTCGGTTTGGTCCATCCATCTCCGAGAAAACGGTCAGACAAAGTTGATGCAGGGCAAAATAATAATACATGTAAGAATAATAATAAGAAACAGAGTAAAAACAATAACTCACCAAACTTCGTTTTGGTGACTTAATTAACAGGTTTCGGACCCAATTAACGGTTTTTTATTATTTCAACGAAAAAAATCTTAATACGTGGGCAGACATACAGACAAAGAAACAGCCACACAGGCGGGCAAAAAATGTTACTTTCATTCAATGTTATAAGAAAATATATAGGTAGATAATCTTTATACCGCATGACGTGTAATTTTCAGAAAGTTCTTATTTTATTTATCATAAATATACCACACAATAAAATGATTATTTAAGCAACAATGAAAAGTAGAAAATTACTAATAAAAGCATAGGCAAGAACCATGTTTAGTCCTACATGTAATTGTCCAAGAAGTTTTAGAAAAGAAAATCTCTTTTGAGTTTTCTCATATATAGACCCCAATATATATATATAGGGACGAAATCGCACTATGTTCCCTGCAGGCAGCTATAAGTTAGATTAAATGCAAACCAGAAAAAAGTTTAAATGTGACTGCACGAGGACCTTTTAGGGCTAGTTTGGTTATAACTGTCATAAGTTGCAACGGAAAAGAATTTTGAAAGTACTTTCATGGCTTCCATTCTTCAACGTCCCCAACGGATAACAATCAAAAAGCTGTAACCTCTTTACTGTTGACCACTGAAAGACTCTTGATGTCAAGTTTATTTCAAATTGTGCAGTATATTCAAAGAAGTGGTTTGTTTCCGAAAGGTCCTGGGTAGCCTGCCTAAAACAACCTCTTTACTGTTGACTACTGAAAAACTCTTGATGTCAAGTTTGTTTAAAATTGTGCAGTACATTCAGAGGAGTGGTTTGTTTCCGAAAGGTCATGTAGGTTCAGTGGGGATCTCTTCAATTTATTTTCTCTTAGGGTCAATTCACTTGAAAAACTATGTAACCTGCCGGGGACCATCTTGTATAAAATGCATATCTATTATTGTTTTCCTTATAGGAGACCACCCTGAATCTTTTGAGGCTTTTTGCTTCCAGTTAACTCTGAAAAGATCTTGAAAGTGTTCCCATAGGGTTTTATAAAAGACTCACTGGTACATATATCTGTTTGATCAAGTACAAACCTGAAAACGTCTTTTTGGGGGGATTATGTAAAACTATTGCCACCCAGTTTGGTCCTATGTTTGCATTAGTTTAGAGAAAAAGATTTTTGAATCTAATTTCCAACAGCGTATTTCCCATGGAGTCATGTTCTAAACTATTTTACCGCTGGCAGTCATCCTGGATTAAGTGTAAAATCTTTCAGTTACAGAGGATTACTTAAAGACTGTGACCAGGTTTGGTTCCAAATGGATCGTGGTAGTTTCATAGAAGATCTAAGTATGAAAAGTTCTGTTGGAAAGATGACATGCGCAAGGCTAGTTTTTACTGAGTTTTTTATTGTCTACGTCAACACTCCTCAAGTTGTCATTACCGGTCAGTACTTGGCAATTGAAATCAATAAATGATATTTTTGCAAAAGTTCAACTTGTAGCCAGATGAGTTGCAAATGGTAAGAGAAACGCAAAATACCAATTTCTTCCCCTTTTCTTATAATATATTTGTAATAACTGCATAGCGGTCTGAGAATACAATATACATTGGAAGTCAAGATCCAATTATAATTAATAACAATGTAAAGAGATATCGACTTTTTTCATAATAAGTTTCTCATATCCTTAATAACCAACAGTATATAATAGTATTGTTCGTAACCTAACAAATTTCACATCTGGTTATGACATGCCATATCATAAATAGTTAATAGTACAATCAATCATTGAATAAGATGTCATATTTGCTAGCAATTAAAAATTTTGCTGTATTATATTATACTTCATGTAAATTTCCTGTACTATCTTTGGCTAAAACGTATATTGACATTTTAGTCTAATAAAACCAACATTAAAGCTTTATAAATGTTACCCTCTGCTTACTGAAGCTTAAACAATGTTACCCTTAAAGAGGTTCACGGTTCAATGATTATTTCAATATTAATTTGTCAACATTCTTTAACATGCATTTGTCAACCGTTAGCTAAACTGTGCAACGCGAACTAAATGGTAAGGGTATAAAAACGACACCGCTTGTTACCTATGTAGATAATTATGTCGTATGGAAGACGCTATTGGTTGTTCATGCAGATACAGAAATCGTTGAAGCCGGAGCGATGTTACCCTCTACTTACTGATGCATTAAGAATATTGCCCTATAGAAGGTAACAGTGAAAATGCATCAGTGAGCAGAATGTTAGATCTTACAAAGTTCAATTATTTACACAACAAAACCCTAGGATTGGTGTAAATAAACCTACAAATTTGGCGTTTGATTATTCAGATTACGGTATATTGTATGTAAATGCAGACAACTGTTTTATTTCGACTATGCTGTTGGCTTCCTATGCAGATAACTCTGTAGTTTTGATGATACAATAGTTGTTAATACCCTTTTTGGGTGCACATTTTCCGAAAAACTTTTCGAAAAATGTGCACCCAAAAGGGTATTAACTACTATCTACGGGACTAACGAAAATAAGCAATTGTTATTCACTAAAGTTGGGACGGGTAAAACGGGCTAGATTCTTAGTTCACTCACATTTTTACGTTGCTTGCGGTTTAAGCATAACACGGGTTATACATAACACTGACGTGTATCTCTGGTTCTACACTTTTGATTCCTATATATTTCTAGTAAGTCTGACAGGTCGTCACCAGTTACTCTCTCTATAACAAATATATTGCTAAAAGGATAATATAAATATACGATTTCCCCTTGAATATCAAGTATTTCGTAAAAACCATACACCTTTGTTTTTATTTTTTTTTAGATTGGTCAAATCATATGCGAGCATTTTTTTTTACCTGATTTTATTATAAAAGTCAAACATTATTACTTACCACAACGTCAACGGTTATGCACCCTCCTACCTGAAATACACTCATGGTTTTTTTTTATCTAATAAATATTCGGGTTATAAAAAATGACAACGATTCCCGTATATTTTTCAGAAAAGTCTAATACGAATAATTTTAAAACAATACAAGGAGTAAAAAATATGCCGAGTGATTACTTCCGCTTACTCGCCGTGGGCCCTTTGGGGTCGGGCAAAACGAATTTGCTAATGCACCAGTCTTTTATTTAAACCCTTATTGTATTACGACAAAATTATTCTTTACGCAAAGAACTTAGAACAACATTACTACAAGGAACTAATTCGAAGATTCGAGGAAATAGCGGAAAAACTAGGTGTGTCTCTGGAAGATTTATTACAACTATCTAATGATAAAGTTGAAGACATCGACTGCGAGGACGAAGCCGGTGACAAACAAAAAATCGTAATTTTTGACGACTATATTTGTTCACAACAAGATCAATCTTCTATTGTAAAATACTTTA
>MJUU01017270.1:3854-32950 GCA_002080025.1 Modiolus philippinarum | reverse complement strand
ATCTTTGTCTAACCTTTGAATATGTATTGAAAAGAACACAAAACTTTGCTAATATTTGCATGCATTTGAATATGTGATAAATATTTTGTAAACCACAGTCTCTCATAACTTTCTTCTTAATAAATCGTTTTTGCAAATTTTGATTTTTATTTACATTTATATAATGTAGTAAAAATTGACCAAATTTAAAGGAAATCTTTACATACCTTTACGCAATATTGAAATATTTGGAAGTTTGAATCGATGGCTTTGTCTAACCTTTGAATATGTATTAAACAGAAGACAAAATATTGCTAAAATTTGCATATATTTGAATATTTGATAAATGTTTTGTAAACCACGGTCTCTCAAACCTTTCCACGCCTTAATAAATCTTTCTGGAAAATTCTTAAATTTACAAAAATATACCGAGTTAATAAATCTTTGTAAATTTTGAGGAAATCTTTATATACCTTTAGGCAGTATGTAAATGTATGCAAATAAAATAGTTTTCTTTACCAAAGATTTACTTTTTTGGCAAATAACTATAAAGCAAAGGTGTCTTTGCCATTAATTTGATACATATACAAATATATTTTGCAGAAAACTGGTTACATTTGCCATTTATTTGCATACCCTCTCAGATTAATGTGAATGCATGATTTCATGCAGTGATGCCCCATGAGCATCCGCCTCTGGCACAAGAATCTCTCAGGCAATGATACTTTGGTGCTAACGAATCGGCAGATCCAGGAAATCAATAAGCACGGCCGAAGAAGCAGGTATGATCTTGGTGATGAGCGCCACCCAGCTGAAGCATAATATGCAGAAAGAGGGTGGATTCCTCCCCATGCTCGCCGGTCTGTCGATGAGAGCCCTCCCCATGGTAGCCAAGACCGTCCTTCAAGCCTTGGGAGTGGGTGCATTGAGCGGTCTGGATGGTGTCGCCGTCAATAGGGCCTTTTGGTCTGGATTATACTTCAAGAAGGGTGACAAGGTCTGCTGCGTGAAGCCTCACAGGAAGGGATTATATCTCTCTCCAGCCCGACTGCCGAAGATCTTCCAGGGAGACGGTTTATATCTGAAGCGCGATACGACGGTTCCGGATTGATCCTAGGCCCAATAGCCTCTTCAAAAACGTCCCCCTCCTGGGCATGCTTCACTAGAGCCCATTAGATAAACGAACGACGAAGTAGATGCAAGACTCGAGGATTTCCTGGATTCCGAGGTCCAAAAGTATGCCCGCATGCTTCGCATCTATAAGTGACTGGATAAGGAAGTTTCCATTATCCAAGTTGCGGCCTCCATCAGCAGTATATTACTGTATAGCGGGTTATTTTCGCTGGGGTGCTAATTTTGGCGTATTTTAGAGGTTTAGCTGAAATCGCAAAAATAAATTCCGCTAAATTTCATTCTACAGTTTATATAAATAAGTATATGAAATTATATGAAATAACGTTTTTTTAATTCTAAGCTTTTGAAATTAATTAACATTTATCATAAAAGCTTGGATATATCTATGTATTGTGCATGTCTTAAGGTTGTATTCAGGTCAAGCTATGTAGATGACAAATATTTAAAATTACTGAAAATATAGATACATACATAAAGTACATGTAATTTACTTAATAATTGATTAAATGCGATAAAAAATATTAAAATCTAAGGATAATTATCATTCTTTTCTTTGATATTTCATGTTGATCAACACTTATTATAAACAAAAACTCACTTCTTTTTAGTCACAAGGGAAATATTTTTATGTATTTTATGTAATCGCGAATATAAAAACCGCCAAAATTTTTCGTATACATTTTCTCTTTAAAACCGCCAAATTTTACGCCCGTCAAAATATAACCCGCTATACAGTACTTACCAGCGGCACCATGGGATCTGCTTTGACTGGAGTTGGTGCCGCGGCGTCCCTCCCCCTTGGACCCCTCGCTTGCCTGAGTGTTACGACCATCCTAGTGCTCTCGCTGATCGCCAAGAGAATCGCCAAGAAAAAGAAGTACCGTGATACTCTCCGCTTGGCCAGATCCTATCAGTCTCAGTTCTCGGGCGAAGATGGTGCCCCTGCCGTCTGCCTGAAGAATTTCTACGATGGAAAGGATCGACTGCGCCAGCCCTCGCCCCTTTTCAGCGAAGATCTAGCCAAGCATTCCCAAGGTTTTCGCTGATCCCAGCCCTAAAATATCTTTTCCGATGGGTTTTCCCATCAGAAAGGATTCTCCCAGGCCCCCTCAAATCCCACTTCAAGGTCGAAGTTGTCATGCCCGCTCTTCTTTGGCTTCGACATCCCATAGTTATCGATCTTAAGTAGGTGCCACTTTTTCCGCGGTATTCGCTTAGACCTTGGTTTCTACTCCTTTCCTCTCCAGCGTCTGAATCATGCCGTCCGTATACTGACTTTTCGTCTCCTTGACCCCAACCACTTGGAATATTTCCCAAGGCAGGTCGCGCCACCTTAGAATCGGCTCGCTTCTTGCCTCCCCTTGAGCCTGTGTCCTCTTTCTCATCTCTTCGTCGCTCTCTTCCTACCCGGTACCTAGCAATCGGATTTGCTGATCCGTCTTTTGAGAAGATTCGGAATTCATGATTTATTGGGTTTCCAAATTTTAAATCTGTTTTGGTGGGTCCTTGCCTCTCAGCACCTTTCAGCATCCCCGACTCGCTCAAGACCCATTTGCATCCCGGGTCGCAAATTTGGGGTCCTATGCATGATTTCTATATGGAAAATGGTGTTGTTGCTTTTGCCTTGTCTCTTGGCTTTGATTTATGTAATCTTGCGCTTTTGTTCCTTCGGTATTCTACTGCCGCTGTTTTCATGTTGATCTTTATGTTTGTCTTTGTAGTTCATATTGTCTTCGGTATCGATTTGCTTTTAGTTGTTTATTTTGTCTTCCACTTGTTCACATTCATACCTAAGTGCTTCCATATTTTGTGTTCACAGTAAAGGATTATATTCATATCAACGTCGTTAATGATTTGTGTCAGTTTATAGTCATAAATATCATTATGTTTATGATTTGGTGTTAGCATTCGTGTTAATTTTCATATGTTTTATGTCAGTTTATGTTGATGTTTCAACGTTTCTACTTGTATTTGGTGTTGTAATTCATAGGTTTTCATGTTGTCTCACATCATCATTGTGCATAGTCAAATAGTGTATGGGTTACATACTGTAACATTATATACACCAGCTGGGTTGCATTATATTAAGGATAAGATTATTTTTAAAGTTAAGGGTTAATCAAAGTATTAGTTTAGTGTTAGGGTTAGAGTACCAAAGTCTAGTATTAAGGGTAAGGGTTAATTACAAATTAAGGTGATGGTTATGTTTTCATACATTCTTTTGTGTAAGATGATATACAGTTATTTAATGTATAGTCAGACAATAGACCAGAATATTTTCCCGAGGTGATGGAAACAACTCAGTGTTATATAGCCCGAAGCCATCGGCTGGGAGCAATGGAACACTGGGCTGTTTCCATTACCGAGGGAAAATGACTCTGAGCTGTTTTCTGACTAAACATTAATTAAGCAATAACAGTACATTATTTGAATACCCGAGGGCGTTAATCGTAAATTTGACGGTCAAAATGCAGTTTACAGGCGACGCGTAGCGGAGCCTGTAAACGGATATTTGATCGTCAAATCAAGATTGACGCCCTCGGGTATTCAAATAATGTACTGTTATTGCGATTGTAATGCAATTAAAAACCATTAATCGATTTCATGTTCTATTTTTAACTTGTATATTTGTAACTATATAAGGAACCAAACTAAACAGGGAACCTACCATGTCCCAGGTGTGTAGATGGTGGAATTGACGGTCAGTTCTGACCAATCAAAACTTTCGTTATATAAATGTTGCATTGCAATAACTGTTTCATTACCTAATCTGCACAAAAGATAATTAAATTGCAGAAAATGCCGTCTACGTCTATAAAACTCAAATTTTCTGTAAATTATTTTACTTACATTATTATTCTGATACAAAAATGATCATTTGCAGCAAAAATGCTTAGTAAAACTAAACAAATATAATTGTATTTTTATTAAATTATATATATAATATTATATAAATATATTTTTAATTGTCTACAAATGTGCAACAAATGATGTATATGATTTCACGTTGAATCATTTCATAGTGATGATAAATGTGCATGCATTTGCTTTACACATTCTCAAAATTATTGTGTTAACATGTAGCTCTGTCAGTCACAACTCTGGTTGATTTTTCATGTTCAATGTGTCTTGTAGTATTTCTCTCATTATCACTAATTTTAGGTTGTTTATTACAAAGAACTTTAATAGAGATAAAAGTCCATCAAACATGTCAACGTAAAAAAAAATCCATACCACAAAAATCAATATGGTTTTGACCAATAAAAATTGCCAGGAAATAGAACATTCATAAAATCATTTTGACCAATCAGAGTATCCATCCAATCGCAGTAGCCAGGCAAAAGAACGGTCATGGATACTGATGAATATTCATGATGAAATCACTTTGACTAATCTCAGTAGCCAGGCAATAGAACATACCAGGCAATAGAGTTAGAGGAATTGTTGATTCAAAATTGGTTTATTTTTTATACGACCGCAAAAAATTTGAGGTCGTATAATGGTATAGTGCTGTTGTCGTTTTCGTCGATGTCATTGTCTTCCGTAGACACTTTGGTCAATAACTTTAGTTCTAGTCAATCAATCCTTATGAAATTTTAACACAATGTTTCTTGGCAGAAAAGATAGACTTGCTTGTTTTAGTAGTTGTAGCCCTGTCCGATCCGTTTTTAAAAAGAGGGCCAAAAAGTGCCAAATTTGGTGTTTCCATATATTTGGCTGTAGAATATTTATTTTTTATCAGATTTTGATGGGGTTTCTTTCATAGTGCTCCGGAGGAAATGTCCATTCTGCCATATTTTAAAATGGATTTCACGCTGCATGTACTGTTCTTGAGATAAATGGGGCCCGATAAGGGTGAATCTCAAAAATTTTAATTTTTTATTTTTAGTCCGATTTTGATGCAGTTTTTTTGCAATGGATTCCTTATGAAGAATTAACATGGCGCTAAACCATCAGATCTTCGATAACTCCTTTCCTTTCCGAGCTATGAGGGGCCAAACGGGGCCAAAATTGCATATGTGAGGATAACCTAAACTTTTTAGTTTTCAACGGATTTTGATGGTATTTTTTTCTTAGGATTATTCTCAGTAGGATGTCAACGAATTTATCATAGCTTTTTTCGGTTTCTGAGCTATAAGGAGTCAAAGGGGACCAAATTGTTTTTTTTTTCAAATTATGTAAAATTTAATTTTTTATCTGATTTTAGTGGATTTTGTTTCTTTGAATTTCTCTTGACACAAGCTTTTAGTAGTATCCCAGCAGAACTGGAATATTTCTTACCGTTTCCAAGCTATAAGGGTCCAAAAGGGGTAAAAATTGCAAATATGCAAATTACTTTAAAATTTTATTTTTCATCGAATTTCAATGGAATTTTTTCATTGAATTTCTCCTTTAGTAGGCTTTCAGGTGTGAGCCAACAGATTTTGCATAGCTCATATGGTTCCAGGGCTATTAGGGATCAAAAAGTTGATTTTTATTTTCCATAGTTTGTGTCAACCTAATATCTGTGTTAAGCTCTTTATTGTGTCCATCTAATTACTTTGTCAAGCCTTTTACTGTGTCCACATTCACTTTAAATTACATTTGTTCAAATTTCAGTGGTCGACATGCTGCGGTCGTATCATGCTGCGCTCGGCGTAGCCCTTTATTCTAATAAGGGTTTAATTAGGGTTAGAGGTTGTGTTAATATCAGTTAAAACAAGGACAGATGTTGAGATTTAGTGTTAGGGTCTATGTAAGGGGCTTAGTGCTAGAACTCCATGTTAAAGGTGATTAAGGTAAGGTTGAATATTAGTTTAAGGGTAGTTTTAATATTTAATTATGATTACGGTTAGGTTAGGGTTAGGGGTAATTTTAGGGATTAGAAATAGCAGAGGATGTGTGATATTAGGTTACGATTAAGACTAATGGTTAAGATATCAGAAGAATAATTGCAATATTCCAAATCCCTGTAAATTTTGTCTCAAACATCCCATGTTGATAAAAGTCGTAAATATCCTATATCCCAATATTCACTAAACAAGCCACTTTAACCAACGTATACAACTTTTAGAATCCACTACAGTATTCAATTAATGGTTGTGATTAGGACTTGGCTCCTGACTTTTTAAATTCTTTAATACATGAGTTTTGATGCGTTTGATAAACCTGGAATTTTTAATATAACGATATCTTGACAATTAAAAAATAAGCATAACAAATATGAAAAAGAAAGGAAACGGGGTAAATGTAAAGGAGACAACATTCCATATCCAGGTGAAAACGACCCAAAACAAAGCATGTTGGGGTCACCATACGGTCTTCAACACAGTGAGGAACCTCAAACCATATAGTAAGCCTTAAATGCCCCCCCCCCCCCAAAAAAAAAAATGGGAAGGGGGGAGTGAATTAATTCCATGAAAACAAACCACATTCAATTACCCAAATATCAAGAAACTACAATCTGATAAGAAGACAAGGACAAGCCAATGACCAACATATTCCTAACTTGGGACAGGCGCAAAAATTTCGGTGGGGTTAAACTCGTTTTCATGGATCCAAACCCTCCCCTGTGTGTGGTGAATGATTAAAAAATAAATATGCAAAAAGACTCACAAAAAATCAAAGTAGAAAAAAGTCAAACTTATCAAGACGAATACCCTTACAATGAAGTTCATAAAACATAAAGACAATACACACGGGTACTGTAAGGATAAATCCTCGCAGTTACTGACTGCTAGCTTAGGACATAACTTCGTTCGTTATGATATCAAGCCTTCTTAAATATGAAACTTCAATTGAAATACTTCACAATAGATTTCGTATAACAACATCATCAATTATGAAAGAAGAACATGATATTGTGCAATGCCAAATACTGCCAATATGAAAAATTGTTTAAATTAGATATGGTGCAAAGCATTTAGGAGCTGGTCAATATTTTTGCCAACAAAAACCAGAAGTAAAGATTTAACAATAATGCTTTATTTATATCCTTTATGAATAAGTTTTTTCAACTGATTAATAAGTTTGGAAGGACAATTTTTTTTTGAATTTATGCGCTTTGAAACTGACATTTCCATAGAAGTTTGGATGTGAAATGTCCTGTTGTATAACAGCCATGTATGTAGAACCAAATTTTCTTAATAAGTCAATGTGTATATAATAAAATTTAGAGAATATTTTAATCAATTTATGATATCTAAACCCTTGATGCAGAAGTTTTTCAGTGAGACAAAGAATTCGGTCGTTGAAGTCAAAAACATCACTACATACTCGTACATATCGAACAAGTTGTGAAATGTGGACCCCGTAAGAAGGTGCTAACGGAACATCGCCGTCGAGATGGGGAAAATTGACTATAGGGAAGGAGAAATCATGCCTTTTATCATAAACTTTAGTGTTTAACTTTCCTTGACTTTCCTTGAGTTGTTGATATCAAGATCAAGAAAAGGAGTATGATCACTGCTCCTGTTGGATTTATTAAAATAAGTTCGGCAGGATAAATTTCATCTGTTAATTTAGAAAATTCAGAATTATTTAAAGCCAAAATATCGCAAATATCGTCCAAATATCTGTATGTATTGTTATATTTATCCACTAAATGCTGTTTAGAAGGGTCTTTTTGAATTTTTGCCATGAATTATGACTCGTAGCAATAAAGAAAGAAATCTGCTATTAGAGCTGTATAGTTGCTACCCATAGGAATACCTACTTCTTGCCGATAGACTGTATCACCGAAACGAACAAAAATATTATCAAGAAGAAAATTCAATGCTTTTATCATATCCTGATTTATCTCTAGCTTACCTTATCATACACGAAGCAATACAGTCCGTTCGGATTGAGTTTTCAGATTTGATGTGCGCATTGATTTGATAGACTGAACAGATTAAAAGTGATATCTCACTAGGCGAGTCAGATGGATATGTACTTTTCATTGACACATCTGCAATATTTTACGAAAGCATGATTGAAAGCATGTGTCTTTTTCTTGACCGCACATTTCGATTACTGTCAGCTGTGTGTCCAGGCGAAAGATGCATACTCGTTTGACAGCTTCAGTCTATCAAATCAATGCGCACTTTAAATCTGATAACTAAATCCGGACGGACTGTAACATGAAATCGCAGTACAAAACACAGAAAATAACAATACCACTCGTATATTTACCACGCGAAATCACAGTACCATTGATAAATTACCCGGCTCAACAAACGGATTTATAAAGGGCTTCATCCATGGTTTTTAACCATCATAATGAGTTCTGTCGCCGAATGGCGTTAAATTGAACCCCGCTCATTGTACTCTGAATCATATATTGTAAGTGCAAATTCAAGAGTGTGTCAACCCAATAAAGAAGTGAACATAGTAAAAGAGTTGAGACAATACACAAATATGGGAACAATGATATTACCCTCAAGGAAAAATTACCCTTTAATGCTACAAGTGTCAACACTGACGAAGTTGGTAAACATGAATTAGTATTATGATTGGTCCAAAAATGCATCTTTCAATATGTCATGATTACAAAGCTTGTGACAAAATTTCAGATCTGTATCATATATAACACTGCAGAGGAAACTTTAACGAAATTAGTAGTCAGTCTTCCAGGGAAGACATGTGTCGCCTGCGTAATAAAAAAATATTCCAAGTTCCGTCAAACAGGACGTGGGCAAGCGAGAGATCCGAAGCTCTGTTACATGGTATAGGTCCCCATACTGACACTTCATGCCAAATTGCAAAAAGCTGCGATACACGGTTCCTGAGAAAAATGTGACACAAATTCCGATGTTGCCGACGCAAGACGACGGATAGTGATCCCTATATGTCGCCAATGCATGAACAGAGGCGACACAGAGACACAAAAATTACTTGTTAATGCTACAAGTGTAAAAATTTAAAAAAGTCGGTAAAGAGGAAGTTGTATTTCGATTGGTCCAAAAACGCATCCCACAATAAGGGATGATAATACAAAAGTTGAAAAGTGACAAAATTTCAGATCTGTACCTTTTACCATTGTTGATATAAATATGACGAAAATGTGTTAGAGAGGGACCCACACACCCACCCACACAAGCACTCACACATAGATAGAGACCGAAAACAGTATGCCCTTATTCCCGATGGGGAGCGGGGGTATAATTATTTCATGTTTTATTTGAAATATCATTTTATACAATCATATTAACTTCTTAATTTCTCATAAGTTCATAAGAGTAATGTATTTACCGGTTAAGCGCTAATCAATCTCATAAACTTTCAAAAACCTTATAATCACATGCATGCCAGTTGTCAAACTTTGAAAATCACCTGATGCACAAAAAGTGAATTCTAATGCACTTATGTTTGTAAGGCTGATTTTGATTGAGTAAATTCAAAATGTTCAGTGGGTAAAATCCACGATTTACCGTCGGAACCAATAGCAACGTAATTGCACAGACGCATACCAAATTTCCTGTAATCTGAAA
This sequence comes from Modiolus philippinarum, assembly GCA_002080025.1. Taxonomy (NCBI): domain Eukaryota; kingdom Metazoa; phylum Mollusca; class Bivalvia; order Mytilida; family Modiolidae; genus Modiolus; species Modiolus philippinarum. The sequence continues at coordinate 23,387 of MJUU01017270.1, read as the reverse complement.
ATATCAAGTTTAAACGTTCTTTTGGGGATTTGCATTAGAATAGTATGGAATAGAGATAACCAAATTGTTTTTTTAGGATCTTCAGTAGTAAATCAAAGATTTTACTATCGCAAACCACCATTGGCCGGCTCCGCTAACTCGTCGCTCGAAAACTTTGCAACAGTAAAATATACGATTTACCCCTTCAGACCCTTAAATACAGTATGGTCATCTCTAAAAGAGGATCAACATAGCATAATCTGATTTTCAAAAGTTAAATTGCAAACATCTATGATTCTAATTTCGGTTGATTCTACCTAGAAAACATAAACTTCTCATTCCTTACAGTATTAAGAATTATATTCAGTAGTAAATTGCAAAAAAAAAATCTTTAATTCCAATTTTTCATATTTCCTGAAATTTTAAACGACCAGATATTTTGGAATTCTACCTAGCAACCACATTAAATATAGGCAAAATTATAATTACAAAGTACGGAGCGGGAGAAACATAAGGTCCCGTGGAATTTTTACGATGTTTTTATACAGAGGCTGAAGTGATGCATATTAGATTACAACGCGCGGAAAAGGGTATACTGAAATCAATTTCAATTTCACGCTGCATGTACTGTTCTTGAGATAAATGGGGCCCGATAAGGGTGACTCTCAAAAATTTTAATTTTTTATTTTAGTCCGATTTTGATGCAGTTTTTTGCAATGGATTCCTTATGAAAAATTAACATGGCGCTCAACTATCAGATTTTTTATAACCCATTTCCTTTCCGAGCTATGCGGGGCCAAACGGGGCCAAAATTGCATATGTGAAGATAACCTAATTTTTTTTGTTTTCAACGGATTTTGATGGTATTTTTTCTTAGGATTATTCTCAGTAGGATGTCAACAAATTTATCATAGCTTGTTCGGTTTCTGAGCTATAAGGGGTCAAAGGGGACAAAATTGCCTTTTTTCAAATTATGTAACATTTATTTTTTTATCTGATTTTAGTGGATTTTGTTTCTTTGAATTTCTCTTGACACAAGCTTTTAATAGTATGCCAGTAGAACTGGAATATTTCTTACCGTTTCCAAGCTATAAGGGTCCAAACGGGGTAAAAATTGCAAATATGCAAATTACTTTAAAATTTTATTTGTCATCGAATTTCAATGGATTTTTTCATTGGATTCCTCCTTAAGTAGGCTTTCAGGTGTGAGTCAACAGATTTTGCATAGCTCATATGGTTCCAGAGCTATTAGGGATCAAAAAGTTGATTTTTATTTTCCATAGTTTGTGTCAACCTAATTTCTGTGTTAAGCTCTTTATTGTGTCCATCTAATTACTTTGTCAAGCCTTTTACTGTGTCCACATTCACCTTAAATTACATTTGTTCAAATTTCAGTGGTCGACATGCTGCGGTCGTATCATGCTGCGCTCGGCGTAGCCCTTTATTTTAATAAGGGTTTAATTAGGGTTAGAGGTTGTGTTAATATCAGGTTAAAACAAGGACAGATGTTGAGATTTAGTGTTAGGGTCTATGTAAGGGGCTTAGTGCTAGAACTCCATGTTAAAGGTGATTAAGGTAAGGTTGAATGTTAGTGTAAGGGTAGTTTTAAAATTTAATTGTGGTTACAGTTAGGTTAGGATTAGGGGTAACCTTAGGGATTAGAAATAGTTAAGAATCAGAGGATGTGTGATATGAGGTTACGATTAAGACTAATGGTTAAGATATCAGAAGAATTATTGCAATATTCCATATTCCTGTAAATTTTGTCTCAAACATCCCATGTTGATAAAAGTCGTAAATATCCTATATCCCAATATTCACCAAACAAGCCACTTTAACCAACGTATGCAACTTTTAGAATCCGCTACAGTATTCAATAAATGGTTGAGATTGCTACTTGGCTCCTTTTTAAATTCTTTAATACATTATTTTTGTTGTGTTTGATAAACCTGGAATTTTTAATATAACGATATCTTGACAATTAAAAAATAAGCATGACAAATATGAAAAAGAAAGGAAACGCGGTAAATATCAAGGAGACAACATTCCATATCCAGGTGAAAACAACCCAAAACGAAGCATGTTGGGGCACCGTACGGTCTCCAACACATTGAGGAACCTCACATTATATAGCAAGCCCTAAATGGCCCCCCAAAAATGGGGTAAAAAGTGAATTAATTCCATGAAAACACACCACATTCAATAACCCAAATATTAAAAAACTACAATTTTATAAGAAGACAAGGACAATCCAATGACCAACATATTCCCAACTTGGGACAGGCGCAAAAATTTCGGTGGGGTTAAACTCGTTTTCATGGATCCAAACCATCCCCCTATGTGTGGTGAATGATTAAAAAATAAATACGCAAAAAGACTAACAAAATATCAAACTAGAAAAAAAGTCCAACTTATCAAGACGAATACCCTTACAATGAAGTTCATAAAACATAAAGACAATACACACGGGTACTGTCCGGATAAATGCGTGCAGTTACTGACTGCTAGCTTAGGACATAATTTCCGTTTGTTATGATATCAAGCCTTCTCAAATATGAAACTTCAATTGAAATACTTCACAATAGATTTCGTATAACAACATCATCAATTATGAAAGAACATTATATTGTGCAATGCCAAATACTGCCAATATGAAAAATTGTTTAAAATTAGATATGGTGTAAAGCATTTAGGAGCTGGTCAATATTTTGCCAACAAAAACCAGAAGTAAAGATTTAACAACAATGCTTTATTTATATCCTTTATGAAGGGATTAATAAGTTTGAAAGGACAATTTTTTTTTGAATTTATGCGCTTTGAAAATGATATTTCCATAGAAATTTAGATGTGAAATGTCCTGTTGTATAACAGCCCTGTATGTAGAACCAAATTTTCTTAATAAGTCAATGTATATATAATAAAATTTAGAGAATATTTTAATCAATTTATGATATCTAAACCCTTGATGCAGAAGTTTTTCAGTGAGACAAAGAATTCGGTCGTTGAAGTCAGAAACATCACTACATACTCATACATATCGAGCAAGTTGTGAAATGTGGACCCCGTAAGAAGGTGCTAACGGAACATCGCCCTCGAGATGGGGAAAATTGACTATAGGGAAGGAGAAATCATGCCTTTTATCATAAACTTTAGTGTTTAACTTTCCTTGACTTTTTGATATCAAGATCAAGAAAAGGAGTATGATCACTGCTCCTGTTGGATTTATTAAAAGTAAGTTCGGCAGGATAAATTTCATCTGTAAATTAAGAAAATTCAGTATTATTTAAAGCCAAAATATCGCAAATATCGTCCAAATATCTGAATGTATTCTTATATTTATCCACTAAATGCTGTTTAGAAGGGTCTTTTTGAATTTTTGCCATGAATTATGACTCGTAGCAATAAAGAAAGAAATCTGCAATGAGAGCTGTACAGTTGCTACCAGTAGGAATACTGACTTTTTGCCGATAGACTGTATCACCGAAACGAACAAAAATATTATCAAGAAGAAAATTCAATGCTTTTATCATATCCTGATTTATCTCTAAATTACCTTATCATACACGAAGCAATACAGTCCGTTCGGATTGAGTTTTCAGATTTGATGTGCGCATTGATTTGATAGACTGAACAGATTAAAAGTGATATCTCACTAGGCGAGTCAGATGGATATGTACTTTTCATTGACACATCTGCAATATTTTACGAAAGCATGATTGAAAGCATGTGTCTTTTTCTTGACCGCACATTTCGATTACTGTCAGCTGTGTGTCCAGGCGAAAGATGCATACTCGTTTGACAGCTTCAGTCTATCAAATCAATGCGCACTTTAAATCTGATAACTAAATCCGGACGGACTGTAACATGAAATCGCAGTACAAAACACAGAAAATAACAATACCACTCGTATATTTACCACGCGAAATCACAGTACCATTGATAAATTACCCGGCTCAACAAACGGATTTTATAAAGGGCTTCATCCATGGTTTTTAACCATCATAATGAGTTCTGTCGCCGAATGGCGTTAAATTGAACCCCCGCTCATTGTACTCTGAATCATATATGGTAAGTGCAAATTCAAGAGTGTGTCAACCCAATAAAGAAGTGAACATAGTAAAAGTGTAGAGACAATATACAAATATGGGAACAATGATATTACCCTCAAGGAAAAATTACCCTATAATGCTACAAGTGTCAACATTGACGAAGTTGGTTAACATGAAGTAGTATTCTGATTGGTCCGAAAATGCATCTTTCAATATGTCATAATTACAAAGCTTGTGACAAAATTTCAAATCTGTATCATATAACACTGCAGAGGAAACTTTGACGAACTTAGTAGTCAGTCTTCCAGGGAAGACATGTGTCGCCTGCGTAATAACAAAAATATTCCAAGTTCCGTCAAACAGGAAGTGGGCAAGCGAGAGATCCGAAGCTCTGTTACATGGTATAGGTCCCCATACTGACACTTCATGCCAAATTGCAAAAAGCTGCGATACACGGTTCCTGAGAAAAATGTGACACAAATTCCGATGTTGCCGACGCAAGACGACGGATAGTGATCCCTATATGTCGCCAATGCATGAACAGAGGCGACACAGAGACACAAAAATTACTTGTTAGTGCTACAAGTGTCAAAATTTAAAAAAAAAGTCGGTAAACAGGAAGTAGTATTTCGATTGGGCCAAAAACGCATCCCACAATATGGGATGATAATACAAAAGTTGTTACAAAATTTCAGATCTGTACCTTTTACCATTGCTGATATAAATGTGACGAAAATGTTTTACAGACGGACCCACACTCACATCCACACACCCACACACCCACCCACACACGCACTCACACATACACAGACCGAAAACAGTATGCCCCTATTCCCGATGGGGAGCGGGGTATAATTATTTCATGTTTTATTTGAAATATCATTTTATACAATCATATTAACTTCTTAATTAAGAGTAATGTATTTACCGGTTAAGCGGTAATCAATCTCATAAACTTTTAAAAACCTTATAATTACATGCCAGTGATCAAACTTTGAAAATCACCTGATGCAGAAAAAGCGAATTCTAATGCACTTATGTTTGTAAGGCTGATTTTGATTAGGTAAATTCAGAATGTTCAGGGGGTAAAATCCACGATTTACCGTCGGAACCAATAGCAAAGTAATGGCACAGACGCATACCAAATTTCCTGTAATCTGAAAATATCAAGTTTAAACGTTCTTTTTGCGGATTTGCATTAAAATAGTATGGAATATATTTACCAAATTGTTTTTTAGGATCTTCAGTAGTAAATCAAAGATTTTACTATCGCAAACCACCATTTTCCGGCTCCGCTAACGCGTCGCTCGAAAACTTTGCAACAGTATAATATACGATTTACCCCTTCAGACCCTAAAATACAGTATGGTCATCTCTTAAAGAGGACCAGCATGGCATAATCTGATTTTCAAAAGTTAAATTGCAAACATCTATGATTCTAATTTCGGTAAATTTCCAAAGTTCTCAAAGACCTGTTATTTTTTTGTAATTCTTCCTATATATCTACCTATAAACAATAAACTTCTCATTCCTTACAGTATAAAGTTTTTTTATTAAGTATTAAGAATTATATTCAGTAGTAAATTGCAAAAAAAAAAAATCGGTATATTTCCTGAAATTTTAAACGACCAGATATTTTGGAATTCTACCTAGCAACCACATTAAATATAGGCAAAATTATAATTACAAAGTACGCAGCGGGAGAAACATAAGGTCCCGAGTAATTTTTACGATTTTTTTTATACAGAAGCTGAAGTGATGCATATTAGATTACAACGCGCGGAAAAGGGTATACTGAAATCAATTTCAATGAGTAGGATTGCTAATTCGGCAATTTATCAGCAGCACTAAGGCCCAAAGGTTCTTGGTATCAGAAGCGTGTGGAACCAACACATCTGAACAAAGAATAGTGCCTAAAAAGATAAGGACAGAACATCATTCTTATTTCCTTAAGATTGATAATGTATTAATGATATTTTACACAACACGTACCCGATAAGTTTGCAAATGTCGAATGTCATTCGATTATAGGGTTTCTATGGGAGATTCTCTATATAAACGTATATAATATGTATCTTAATATTTTGTCTTTGTTTCCGTATTTAAAGGAAAAGTATTCAATTTGATAATTTATATGAGTTTTTATTTTAATATTTTCTCGGAATGACCGAACGCCTTCAAGAAAGGAGTCTGCTTGTCCCGGCAAATTATTTTAATCTTCTCATATTATCTGATGTATGTTTTAATTACATATTGATTTTCATTGCATAGCTCACCAGGGCGTAAGCATTTTTATTCATTATTTGTAAATATGTTATTTTAATTATGTTCATATCGTTATGATTTAAGAGTCTGAATATTGAGTTATTTGAAGACGGAGTTAGGTTTCAGGTTTTTATCATGTCCAACTTTAGTACAGAGTTGTCTCCCATTTTATGTAAAATAGCGTCAATATTTTGTGTACAAAAATGTTCATTGTCACTTATTTTATGATAATGGTAAGCACAATTAATGTTGCATTGTTTTATAAGAGACACGAGAACTTTTAAGGATTTAAGATAAACATGCCGAAGTAGATATAATCACCAAATTGGTCGAAGCCAAATGTAAACAGTTTTGTGAACAAAGTTCAATATTCAGGCTCATGTTTTGTGTACATGTATATAAGTTATTGCGTATAACATTGAGTGACTATTGTGTTTGAGATAACAGATATTTGATTCAAATCATGCTGAACTTCTATGCTTCTTATGTTGGCCTTGGGGTATCATAATGGGTCAAATTAAACAAGAGGCTACCAACACCTTAACTCAAACTTGAGACCCTAGTATCATTTTGATTTTGGTTTTACAAGACTTTAACATTTTAGCTTACAAATTTATGATTATTGTTCGTTTAACATATTTAAGTGTGTTCATTGACACAAATTTAATTAACAGCACACTGTCTGGAAACGCGGAATTCAGTTTAAATTGAAATGCCCCCTTTATACATTTTATCATATACAGTGTATTTTATCATCATGAACTGAGATGGATTTCTCTTCGGAAATACAAAGTAATTTGAAACTCCTTCTTTCCTGGTCCCTGACTCGTGAATCATTGTATTCACCGTGAGCTAAGTTTCCCCATGTTTTATTAAATGTGAACTTGATTAGGGGTGTTCAGTATGTATGCATATTACTTGTTTAATTATTCTCATTATGTATTGTGTTTATGTGTATTGTTTTATTGATTATGTATGTATTGTGCAGTTTCATTTGGACCAGTGACCAATAAAGACTTATTTTTACACGCTTGTATTTATTTTAGCAATCAAGAAGGATAACATCAACAACTGCCATCACAAGCGTCAGTCGTTCCTACCCAAGCACCAAAAACCTCGTTCACACATTATTCGGGAAGGGAATTATTGTGATTCGATTTTATTGCAAAGTATTCGTGGTTCGTTGAAGGGGAAGATACGAAGCTTGTTACTATCACTGCCCGGAGACGTAACACCAAATGAAATTATTGACAAGTTGGATGGTGTGTATGGTAATGTCCTCAGTAGCGAAGCTCTACTACAGACATTCTACCAAGAAAGCCAACAACCAAAACAAACAGTTGCCGAATATGGAATGAAACTTGAAGGCATATTGCAGCTGGCAATTGAAAAGGGTCATATTAATCCTGATGCCAAAAACGATATGTTAAGATCTAGATTTTGGTCAGGATTGAGGGACCCAATGTTGAAAAACGCTAGTCGGTATAAATATGACACCGTTCAAGACTTCGATGAATTAAGAAAAGAAGTCAGAGCTATCGAATTAGAATTATCAAATAATACTTCGATCAACCCGGGCAAGGATAGTAGCAAGGTTCAACATCAGTCAATGATTCCCCAGTCTGATAAAGTAGATGAATTACTTAGAAATCTGCAAACTTTAAATAAGAAAATGGAATCTATGGAACTTGATTTAAAGAAAATGAAAAATCAGCGTTAAACAGATTCTGAAAAAGTACATAGTCAATCGGCACACAATTTTAATTACGGCCGAGGTCAGAATCGAGGTCGGGGTGAATTTAGGGCTCGAGGTCGCGGTCAGTACCGTGGACAAGGTCGAGGTTACCAAAGAACAGAATACGGAAATAATTTTAGGGGCGGATATGAAAATTCAAACCGTAATTTAAACGGGTAGCGGTCTCCGTTGCGGAGCAAACGGGAGACTCACATGAAACCTTTGAACAAAAGGTAGCTCCTGAAATAAAAACTGTTAAAGGTGTGAAACAAAACAATTTGTATCAGAGAATGGTTGGCGAAGTTAATGAATCAAATGTAATTGTAAACGGGGTAAGATGCAAAGCATTAATTGATACGGGTTCTATGATTTCGAGTATCTCCAGTTCGGTATTAAAAAAAATTGAAACCGGCTCCCGAAATAAAGAATCGTGATGATTTTAAATTGTCGATAAATGTAGCTAGTGGTTCAGACCTTCCATATATTGGGTATGTTGAAGTTAAGGAACCGGTTGATTTTTTTAGGACAGAATGATTTATATTTTCCTTGTTAGTTGTTCAACCGACTGAGTATAATCAAAGCATGGAATGCTGTTAAGGCAGGTTCCTGGGTATTCCAGAAGTTCTGTAATTATTACTTTTTTGTTGAAATCTTGACATTTAATTTTTTCAAGAATTAAAATCCGAAATTTTCCTTCCCGGTTTAGGTTGTCTTTTCAGTTTTTATATGGGTTGCTGGCAATTTATTTAAAACTCTATTTATTTACATTTCATTGTCTTGCCCCTCTTTGTTGGTATACGTACATGTAAGTATTCCAAAGTACAAGCCCGAGTACAAGTGTGACACTCGGTGGCTTAATTAATGTTGATATTTCCAATTTTGTCACTTCCTCTGTCAAGTCATCTAGTTCTTAAGTTTCATTATTTTTGCATATGATTAAATAACTCAATAACGAAGTCACTGTAAATTTACTATCTACATATGGGCATTTCGACAACTTATGTCTCATCAGTGCAAGCTACTGAGAATGGTAGGTTGTGCTCAGCTACAAATAACAAAACACCGAAGTTACTGTGAATAATGTAAACAGAATTTCAGCATCGAGCACTACGTTTGTGTCCCTCTGTTTCTCTATGGCGAACAACGTCAATTCATCCTCCGTGCATTAAGGCAAAGGTTATGCCACACAACAGAAACACTGCGTGTATATATTTATCACTCTTGCTCAAAAAGTCCATCTCTTTTATCCATTTATTTTGGAATTTTGAATTGTATCTACCCTTTTCGCGGAGGCGACGCCATTTTGTCGTCAATACACAGCTGATTCGTGTTCTCGCGTAATCTCGTTAGGCAGAATGTGAATGGAACAGCCTTTGTTTACCTCGCAGGGTGTGATTGGAACAGCCAATATTTACTTCCGGTGTAGCGGAAAAATATTTTTGAGAGAAAATTTTAATATCGGGAGCTTTCAGAGGCATATCGGTAGACGTGAGACCGGCTGCTAAAAACCGGTAGCCTCACGGTGAGACCGGGAGGGTTAACAACTCTGGTTACAACAGCGAAACTAGAAGTTACTATGTATCCATTCATAAAAACTGCGCGCCACAGGAAATTTTTATGAATGAACCGAATCGTGATTTTCGAATGTCAGTTTAAGTGCTCTGAGATTAAAAAGGCAAAGTATCTCTTAAAAGATATTAAATAAATACAATAAACACATAAAACGATGTAGTTGATCATGAAATGGACACTGTATCGCCACATGAATGGATTATTTTTTGTGCCTTCGTATGAATAACTGGTAAGCCGTACGCGTTTTTAACGATAGTCTGGATCATTCCGATTCTTTTCATATAGTCTCCTTAATGTAAGAGTCTGGTTGAAACAGACTTTTTTCAAGATGGATTTTACCCGACAGCTAGAAGGCAGAGAACCTGCCTTAATAATTCAGTACCAGTCATAATAGGGACAAACATTATTAAATTCTACAATTCATGTTTGTTTGGTGAGCAGGTACATGAAATCCCAGACGAGTGGAAGTTGGCTTTCGATTGATTGAGGAATACTAGTATTGGTCACGTACGTTCCACGAATAGAAAGGTCATAAAGGTCAAACCTATGTCCGTTATAACTCTTTCAGGAATGGCAAGATCTAAGGTTGCAGATGATAGTTCATATTCCGTAATAACTGAAAATACTGAAGGCGTTATTGGAGATAATTTTGCCGTTTACCCCAAGGTAGTAGAGGTTAAGAGGTCATCATGTAGAGTACCAGTTAAGTTATACAATATGACGGCAAAGATTGTTGAGATAAAACCCAAAACGACTTTGTGCAGTTTGAGTGAGGTCAAGGTAGTTCGTCATCCTGGTTTAGGTTTAGATAATTTGTCAGCCAATAGTTCTGAACATGCACTAACGGATTCTAAGTTTAACATTGAATCATTGGGTATTACATTTGGAAAGGAAATGTCTTTAGATGTTAAAGAAAGATTAACAAGTTTGGTTCACAAATGGAAATCTGTGTTTTCTACTTCAATGGCAGATATTGGTTACACTAAGTTGCTTGAGCATAAAATTAAACTTACGGACGAGGTACCATTCAAAGAACCATACAGGTGCATGGATACCCCCTTCTTTGTTTGATGAGGTGAGAGAACATGTTAAGGAAATGTTAGATGCTGGTTGTATTCGTGAATCCAATAGTCCATTTTCTAGTAACATTGTTTTAGCTAGAAAAAAAGATGGTAGTTTACGTTTTTGTGAAGATTTTCGTAAACTAAATAAACGCACTGTAAAAGATGCTTATGCACTTCCCAGGGTTGACGAAACCATTCAGTGTTTAGCTGGTGCTAAGTTTTTCAGTCGATTTGACCTAAGGTGGGCTTATTGGAATAAAGGGGTTAAGGAATCGGATAAATATAAGACAACATTTAATTTGGGTCCCCTAGGTTTTTATGAATGGAATAGACTGCTATTTGGTCTTTGCAATAGCGGAGCTTAGTTCCAGAGAATGATGGAAAGATGTATGGGTGAAGCCCATTTACGAGAGTATTTCCGGACGATATCATTATCTTTTCTAAAACTATTGACGAGCACTTTGACAGGTTGGAGTCCGTTATGAGTCGTCTGAAGCAACACGGGTTAAAACTTAAAGGTAGTAAATGTGAATTTTTCAAGAGAGAGGTTAAATATTTAGGATTCGTCGTTTCAGACGAGGGTATTAAAACGGACCCAGACAAAGTATCTGTTGTCAAAATTGGCCCCCAATTAAAGGCATAAAAGATCTGCGAAGATTTTTAGGTTTTAGTTCATTCTATAGGAAATTTATTAAAGATTTTAGCAAAATAGCTAAACCATTGAATGACCTTTTAGTAGGCCATCACACCAACAAAAAGGGGGCTAAATCTAAAAAGAAAAAGCCAACTCCTTGGAAGTGGGGTGAGGACGAACAAAAGGCCATGGATAGCATAATCGAGAAGTTAACAAATCCACCGGTACTTGCATATGCCGATTTTTCATTACCCTTTTACGTAAACATTGATGCAAGTGGATCAGGGTTAGGGGCCGTTTTGTATCAAGAACAGGAGGGAAAGGAAAAGGTGATTGCATATGCAAGCCGAGGTTTACGAGCACCAGAGAGAATATATCCAGCCCATAAACGAGAATTTTTGGCGCTCAAATGGGCTGTGACAGACAAATTTCACGATTACTTAATCGGCAGTAAATTCATAGTCAGAACAGACAATAACCCACTTACCTGTGTTTTAGATAAGGCTAAACTAAATGCCACTGGTCATAGGTGGGTGGCGGCACTTTCTAACTATGATTTTAGCATTATTTACAAAACCGGAAAATCTAATATTGATGCAGATGCTTTGTCTCGGATCGATACTGAACATAAGGTTAATTGTGATGTTGTTAAGGCTATATGTAGTGCAGCATTAGTGTCAAAGAGAGACAACAAGGTAATTGAGAGCCTAGTACTTTCAGAAGCAAACCAGATAGCAAATGATGAAACTGAGGTGCTGTCTGATGTATCTGGTGTCTCAGGCATAGACTGGGAAAAGGAGCAAAAGTTAGACCCTGATATTAGTAGTGTTATAGGTTTTGTCAAAAAAGGGTATTAACCATCAAAAAGACAATTAAGTGCTGAATCAGAAAAAGTCCGTAAACTTTTTAGAGAGTGGGAAAAATTCCGTATAAAAGATGAAATTTTATACAGAAAGTGCAACATTCAAAATGATGTTGTATATCAGTTAGTATTACCACAAGCTTATAGAGATGTGGTATTGACAGGTTTACATGATGATGTAGGTCATCAAGGTAGAGATCGTACGTTATCTTTGGTCAAGTCTAGATATTTTTGGCCCCGTGTTGATAGGGATGTCGATAAAAAGGTGTCGAGTTGTACAAATTGTATTTTGAGAAAAACTAAGTGCAAGAAAGCAGCAGAGCTAGTAAATATTCAGTCGTCGTTTCCATTAGAAATAGTTTGTATTGACTTTCTCACGCTTGAACAGTCGGAAGGAGGGTGCGAAAATATTTTAGTTGTAAATGATCATTTTACTAGATATGCCTAGGTTTTCCCTACTAAAAACCAGTCAGCTAAGACAACTGTTAGGTGTCTTTGGGAACAGTTTATACAGCATTACTCTTTTCCTGCCAGGATTCATAGCGATCAAGGTAGAAATTTTGAATCCAAGGTTATACAGGAATTATGTAATTTGGCTGGAATCAAAAAGTCTAGAACTACCCCATATCACCCACAAGGAAACGGTCAGTGTGAAAGGTTTAATCAAACTCTTTTAAACATGTTAGGCACTTTAGGCGATGAGAAGAAATCAGATTGGAAACAGTATGTTGCACCTCTTGTACATGCATATAATGCAACTATTCATGAAACTACAGGTTATTGTCCTCATTATTTGATGTTTGGTTGGCATCCTCGTCTTGCGATTGATGCATTTTTAGGTTCCCAATCAAATCCACCAAATGAAATTAAGGATAAAGTGGATTATGTATGAAATCTGAAGAAAAGACTTCAATTTGCTTATACAACTGCCGTGAAAACCGCCGAGAAAAACAGTAGACGTCACAAAATGAGATATGATATTAAGGTTCGACAATCTGTTCTTGAACCTGGAGATCGTGTTTTGTTAAAAAATGTAGCCTTTTGGGGAAAACATAAACTTGAAAATAAATGGGGTAAACAGCCATACATTGTTATTTCCCAACCAGATGGAAACATACCGGTTTATGTTGTTCGGCTTGAACATGGTAGGATACAGAAGACGGTTCACAGAAATATGTTACTGTCATTTACTTCTATTCCTACGATGAATTCAAGTTCGTTTCCTACCCATAAGCAATCTCAGCTTCTTGTAAATAAACAAATAGAAAACGCAAGTCGAAAATCAAATGACGTCAAACCATTGAATGAAGAATCGAATCGACCGAATTCAGATCAGTGTGTTAAATCAAATGATCACTCGAGTGATTCAAGCGCTGAAAATACCGAGTCTGACAATGAAATTTTTTATACACAAAACAAGGCTAAATCAGTCAAACGAAATCGTTTAAATCCTTTAGCGGATATTTTCTATGCAAACTTTTGTAACAGATCAGATCGATTTAGTGTAGTGACGGATTTTGTACGCGATTTAGTCAATTAAAGAAATGATACAGAGTCCACTAGTACACAAACTGTATCTGAAAACGAATATTCCATAGTTAACGACAATTCTAACATTGGTCAAATCGTTAACGACGGAGAATCTCTAGATACACAAGTTCCAATAAGACAATCGAGAAGAGAAAGAAGACCCCCTGTTAGGTATCAAGATTATGTTAGATATTAAATGAGTTGTTGGATTTTGATATGATTTATTTTGGAGATTTTTTTTTGTCTTACACATATATATTCACATCTAGTCGTGGAAAGGCTCTAGAAGGGAAAATTCATTGTAAATATATTGAAGTTATTCCTGGAGGTAAACTTAATATTCTTTGTGATATTGCTTATAAAAAACTTGAGAATGTCGAAGGACGGAAGTTAGTATGTTTTGTGGCTGGAATACCAGATATATGCACACTAGATAGAATAAGAAAACATAAATATGAAGAATCGTATTATAGAATATCATATACAAAGAATTAAAGCAGTCTTGAAGAGAGTGGAACTTAAAATGAAATGTATTGGTTGTACTGTTGTGTTTGCTACAGTCACAACTATGAGTTTCGATAATTGGAATTTTCATAGATTGGAAAAGGAAAAGACTGTATTTCTTAAGTATCAAGACAAGTACCCGGATATGCAAAAGCAATTAACCGATATATTGCATGAAATTAACAATTTCATTACGAGTATCAATACAGCAAACGGGGTCGTGACACCATTTTTGCATTCACCAGTGCAGAAATGTAGTGGTGGTGCCATACGATATTTATATTCAAAACTTGTGGATGGTGTCCATCCAACTCCGGAATTAGCCACCGTGTGGGTACGTCAAATGAATTCGACAATAAGGGTAAATGAAGTTCAAACTGATTAGTAGTATATATTTTTCTTTTCACTTGAATAGAGTATTTTGAGATTATTTGGAAGAAATGACTTTTGATTAGTCCATAGGTATAGGGGCGTTTGCCACATACAGAAATGGACTAGCCAAATTTCATAACATTATGTATGCTTAATTTTGATAAGTTAACTAGTATAGAGACGTTTGCCACATACAATGACAGACTAATCAAATTTTATTCGAATGTAGCTTCTTTAATTCAATAGTGTATATACAATTTTCTTTTTGATTACTTTTATCTTCTGCTATAAATCAGCCAGCTATCTGTCTGAATTTTTTTTATATATATAAAACTTTGATATTTGAGTAAGACGTTTCGAGGACGAAACGATTTTTGTTGTGAGGGGGTGTATGTCACGGAGTATATGAATATATTCATAAACAATAGTATAGGTGTAAAAAAGTTTATCATTCAATCATCTATACAGTATATCATTGATGTTCATTTCATTTCATCATCATTCATTGAAACTGACTATAGTTTCGACATTACTACATGACATGAAACTGACTATACATTAAGGACGACTCGACTACTTTGGTATTATATAAATTGCACGGACATATACGCACAATTTCCCGCTAATCACTGTTATAAAACTAATTGCACAATATTGGTTTTTATTACCATCTACGTTTCACACATCAGTACAGTCGAGTACTATCGCCGTCCAGTTCAGGTATTTAAGATATTTTTCACATTAATTGCATTTCATTTCAAAAAGATTATAATTCGTTTTTTATATTTCAAATATTATTTTAGAAAAGATTAAATTGATAAATTATAAAGTAAATTTGGCAATTTATCTTTTTCTTTTAAATATGAAGGATTAAAAATGACACAGCAGTTTTTTTGCATTTCGGTCGCTTGTATATTATTTTTATATTTTGATACATACATGCATATGTATGTGTAATATATTACCTGATATATATTTTCAGATGTGAACATTTTGGTTCATGTCGGAATTTGTTTTTTGTAATTTCAGTTAATAATATAGTGTTATTAAATGGGTATTTTCATATTAATCCTGTATAATGTCCAAGTACAGTCGTATTGGGTTGAGGTCACCTGTATTGGCACGAGGCGAAGCCGAGGGCCAATACAGGTGATCGAAACCCAATACGACTGTACGAGGACATTATACAGGATTAATATGAAAATACCCGTTTTATGACACCTTTATTAACTGATGACTTAAAATTTCAGGCATTATCTTTATCAAACTTAATTACAGGATGCAAATTTCGATATTAGTAAAGGCAATATAAAAAAGATTTCTATTGAATTTTCAACATGTAGTAGAAAAAAATATTGGACTATCATCATCAGGTTGTTTATAAATCCTCTTGATCTGGTGTGGAATCAGTCGTACAAGCTGATACGGGATGCGGCTGATGAGGACTATTTTTCTTCTGACAAGTACTATATAACTGTATAGCACCGTGTTAATATTTGGAACTTTATCAAAGGAAATCTTTCTGTGTTGTGCTGTGTTTATTTTTTTATTCTCACTCTCAGTAATTAAAATCAATAGAAAAAAGTTAACATGTGCAAGAAAGGCACAGAAAACAGAGTGTAACGAAACCAAAATGGCCGATTCATTTATACAGGGCATTTGCCCTGTATTAATTTTAATACAGGGCATCTGCCCTGTATAAATTTCTATACAGGGCATTTGCAGGCTCATTTATTTAAGCAGTATTTATTCAATATTAGTGGTAATGTCGGAGTAAGATGTAGGAGACAATTACCCACAATATAAAGCACTGCGACATAAGGGAACACCTTGCATAACTGTCGAAATTTGGCAAAAAAAAAAAAAAAAAAAAAACCACATAATTTGCATGATCAACGGATCCAAACTTCGAAAAGGGGGTTCAAATGAGATTCCAGGGAAAGAGGAGGTTCCAGTCTAATTTTTGCCATTTTTTTAACTGTTGCCTAAATTCTGCACGAAATTATTTTTTAATCGAGAGAAAGGGGAGGTTTCCAACTCCGAAGTCCTCTCTTAATCCGCCAATGAAAACATGAATAATTGTTCATTTGTCTCTTAGAGGGAAATATATTGCCAATTTCATATTTTTTTTTCGATATCGATACAAGAGCCATATAAGTTAAAATTTTGAATCAATTCTGAATCAAATTAGCATTACGCTTACTAAACTAGTAAGAATTCTAAATCCTCGGTTTTTATTTTAATTTATTTTTTCAAATTAGATTTGCGTTATTTTTTGCATCGTTTAAATTCAAAAACATTACAATATTCAGGTCACAGGTTATTGATTATTATTTCTACAAATACGGTAATATGTGAAGTTATTTATAACTAACTTGTCACGTGACACTCCGTAAACTGCTAAAATATTCCCTCCGCAATTCTATTTTAATTATGTTTACACCTTACATTTATATGTCATATTTCTTATGCTGTTTACAATAATGTTAAAGAAGAAATTCCCAATGAATTTGGCCGCAAAAAGTTGATTTTTGATCTCGAAGTGAATATTCATACCCGGGATTTTTCTGAAGAAAGCGACTTACGTACCGTAAATCCTCCTAAAAAGGCGATGAAAATCTCCTTCTTTGTACTTGATGTCTTTATTACATAAAATGCCATATAAAGAAAGATATAAATATAGACTTTCTTGTTATTATACGAAATAATCGGGTACAGAATAGCCGGTCGAAAAATATAATAGTCCAAAAACAATTAAAACATCGGAAATGCAAAGATACAAAGACACTAAATAAGTACGTCCCATTAAATGAAACGGTGACACTCATACAGATGAGGAACACGGACTCAAGAAAAAAATAATGGGATCATGTGCACCAGTATAGAGTAAGCATCCAATGCTTTTTATCGGACACCCGCCATGTTGAACATGTCAGTTAAGTCAAGCCCCTTTGATATTTTCTCTTCTGTTAAAGAGAGACCCCGACTTTCCATACTAGTGGTATCAATCAGATATGGTTATCAAACAATAAAAAGATTTTTTTTTTCAAAATCTGAAAGTTCCAACATTAAAATTCTGTCACATCAAAACCTCTTATATTTCCTCTGTATTCATCTGTTTCCTCTACTTATCGAAAAGTCGTCTTAAGTGACTTTGTCAAGGAATACGCCGATTCAGACAATTAATAAACGAACATCACCAAGATGTTGGACTTTTTGATCGACAATATATCTGACGAGTTTGGTTGGTTGATATTTCAGTAGACAATCGGTTTTCAACAAAATTCATTTTGTTCACACCCTGTTGTAAAGTTGAATTATCTTTGTGGAATAAATCATAACAAAGATAGTTAACACTTACTATATTTATTCACAGAATCGTACAATCATGTCATCTCTCCTTTACATCTAAGTTGCCCCTAAATTTATACAATTCAAATTCGCTTTATATACTAAAACGTTTCTCCGTTAACTCAGGTGCACGAAATCACATTGTTCATTAAACAATAGAAACACAATTGGTTAACTCCGGTGCATGAAATTACATTGTTCATTTAAACAATAGAAATACAATGAAAGGAGTAAATTATACAATAAACGGAGTTACATTATATAACTTTATATACAGAGTAAAATTACTATTAATGGAACATACAAAGAATGGAGTCTATTTAATTCAAAGCGAAAGTCCATAATATTTAGTAATTCACGACACTCCCCACACGAAAGGAAAATAATTAAGAGTTAATCTAAGAACTGTTCATATGAATCTTGTTGGTATTGGTAATCACTATAGTGTATTTGTCCATCAACATGTGTAACTGTCCTTCTAAAGGTGAGTATCACAGTCTGTACAGTCCTCCTGAAATTTGCACTTGGAATCACAGATCTTTCCTCATTTTCGTCTACGTCACTGATTACAATATAATTAATACTGTTAGCAACATTGTCACTATCATCAACGTCACCACCAACACTATAACCGTTGTTAACATTATCACCGTCCTCGCTATTGCAATTATTTTCGTCAGTACCAACGTTGTAACCATCACCGGCATCGCTTTCACAATTATCGTTGTCACTAGCACCAACATCACCATCATCCTCACCATCATCACCGTCATCGCTTTCACTAGCACCAGCATCACCATCATCACCATCATCACTTTCACTAGCACCAACATCATTATCACCGTCACTAGCACCAACATAACCATCACCTTTGCCATCGTCCATCTGCTTGTTGTGGTCTATCTCCATTTCAACACCAATGGCATCCAAAAGCGTGTCTGCATCCATAGTTTCGTCCACTTCCATGTTTGCCGCTTCCTGGATGAGATCCAAAATTGTATCGTCATCACTGACATCTTCGTAAATATTATTGTTGTTTCTATCTATTGGATCGTTTCTGTTTGCTTGGATAGCTGCTGCTCTGGCAACAACAACATCAATTTTGTGAATATTCGTCAGGTGTTTATACAGGTAGCCCCTTCTGATGAATGTGCTCTTGCATCCCTTCTGGGTACAGCTGTAAGACTCTAAGTTAGAGTGCTTCTCTTTCAGATGTCTCTTTAAGTTTCTCTCATAGTGGTATTCTTTATCACAAATCAAACAAACGTACAACATCTTGACGGTCAAACTGTATGAATGATTTAACATTAGCACGGGCTGATTTATATACAAGAATGAAACAGAAGTGCATGACATGCACGTGAATTTAATAGCTCCGTTGAACAATTCGCTCCGTTGTTACAGAAGTATTTACAAATTAACTGCTTCGTTAATCACAATAATATAAAAAGCACCATTCAAAGTACGCTCCGTTGAACACAATATACTAAACAGGTAAACTCGACTCGAATGATAAGAAAGACGTCTAAAAATAAAACTTTAAACACGTTAATCACAATATCCAATCCTTGATATTCTTTTTGGCTTTTTCAGCTGCTTTTCGAACAGGTCGTTTG